>JAGDQP010010939.1:0-34680 GCA_022664845.1 Lepisma saccharinum
AACACACAAAATCTACTGTAGTCAACAACACAATTCATGTCAGTTAGATACTATTTTGTATTAAATCAACGATCATAAACAATTTGAAAACTGCACAGAGAAGTTGGTCACTATAGTAACTGGGAACGGAACCCGAGTACCCCGGTTTTCGAGCGAGTGCTATACCGCTGATTTGTCACCGCCCAAGATAAACCACTGTGCACAGAGAGTATTCCTTAGTGGTAGCTCAACGGTATATCACTCGGCCAATAACCGGCCGACCTGGTCCCTACAGTGTTCAATGTTTCTGCGTATATTTCAATATATTACCATACACAAGCATACGTGTGAATGTATCCAACTTTCGCTTCCCACAGGTGACGCTCTCATTAACTATGTGTCTAACCCCCCCCCCCCCACACACACATATATGGAAGAAGGTACTTTCCTTAGTCTCACCAGACAAATCACGAGATAGTAATTTAATCTAAAGTGAGGGCTGCCACCTTTCCCTTCCTTAGCTAACAAACACTAGATTTCGTTATTATAAAGGCCATAAAAATAAAGTTTTACGTAGATAAATACAAATAAATAACGAGTATAAATTTTAACGTCATTTTTATTAAGCATAATCAAGTCATATCCTGATAGTAGCTTAGAAGCACTGTAACCTCTAAATTATGCACAATTCACTCTCTCTTTATCTGGGAGACATTATCTGTCATAAGTACGTGCTTATATCGATGTTTAGTTTTATCATAATACTGTTATTAGGAAGAGTACGAATATTCCGTGCGTCTGCGAAATTTACAGTATTAGAATTATCGTCTATTCTTGACTCCAACGGCGAGCTGAAGCATAGAGCAGTGTTTCTCAACCTTTTAATATTCACGGACCGCCGAACTATAGAGAAAAATATTCAAGGATCGGGAAGATGCCGGTAAGTTATGACGTTCAAAAGATCACATCTTCAGATTCAGGTTGTTTTCGAAAGGAAAAATAAACTGAAATCTTAATTTAAAATTTTTTGTAAACTACAAAACAATAGCTAAATAGAATAATTAAATATATTAATTTGCCGATGTCCGCGGACCGGTGGTTGAAAACCCCTCACAAATTCAGTATCTTTCCCTGAGTATTTCCTTACAATTGTATAGCTTTCATGACTTTCTAAATTGTATGAACCCTTGAAATGAACATTATTACATTTTTGCACACTACGAATTCTTCACTTAAGGGGAAAACAATGACTTTTTCTTGACCAACCACTCAGCTTGTTGGCTTTCTTGCAAACGGAGACACCCTGATAAAGGACGCAGATATTATTATTATTAATAATAAAATGAACGTACCACTGTTAACCATAATTCCATAGTTCTCCAAGAGATAATTAATGTTAGTCTGAAATACTTTTTCTCCACCCTCTCCTAACAACACCAAAAGGCTGCCGCCTGTTTCAAGGTACTGATTCATAGCTTTGCACTCATTTTCAGTGAACTTTTCTCTTGGTCCAGGAAGGACGAAGACTCTAGCCGACGACAATATGTCATTTGTAATCTCCTCTCTATTTCTGAAAAACAAAAAAAGGAGGAAAAATATTTACACGACATGTAAAGCAATATACATTTAAAAAAGTAAAGCAATAACAAAAATACTAAACTTCTTTTTCTTCTGAAGTTGACAGACAAAAATATCTGCACAGCACAGAAACATATAACAAATGTTGAAGAGGGTGAACGTAAAGAAAACATACGGAATGGTGAGTCGCATATTTACATAGTACACACTGTTCACATCTTACACGCCTCTTTCTATTCTCTAGTTTACACATATACACACATAAGTAAACTCACAACTACTGATTACACACAGGGCACAAAATAAAAAGTAATAGTTCAGACTTAACACCAACACACACTACTAGTCATTCTATGTCAAGTCATACAGGATATTTAATCACCAGACAGTTTTTTTTTTGTTAACAAAGGAACCATGAGACTTATCATTCCAGGTATCCCAAAAGCCAGTAGCCGTGTAATAACTCTGAAGCTAACAAATATATTTAAACTTTTATTAATTAACAGAACACTAAATGACGAACTACCAGGAATAATCAATCTGATGATCACGTACGTATTAATAGGACGGCCCAAGGTTATACAAACATAATTTTCTTAAAGGGAAAAGTACCTTTGGAAATTTCTCAAGACACCTAATAGATTTTATAATTTTCATTCTAGTTTTATACCTGCAATCTGAATTTGAATTTTATTTATGTTTTAGGCATCTAATGATCAGGCCGGGATAGGATTCGGGAAGATGTCGACCAGGGCCTATGTTGAAGATGCCATCACGGTATTTCCCTGGTGTGATTGAGGTAAAGCCCTGGAAAAACCTCAGTAAGGATGGTCGGCCGCTTGGATCGAACCCAGGACCTCCCGAATGCTACGACAACGCTCTACCTCGGTTTTTATACCTGCAGCTCGGTTTTTATACCTGCAAGCACGCCTCTAAGTATCTAAAAGAAGTTGATAGGAAATGTATATTTTACATCAACAGATGGAAATAATTATAGTGAGAATCACTCACCACGTATGTCCTTCTAATACAAATAATGTGTCATAAAGCAGTCAGTGGTCTACCAATGAAGTATCAGTGTGGTCGATTTTCTCCGTCAATTTCTGTGCTTCTATCTGTGATAGAGTGACATTACCTGAAATTTTCGTAAATAACGCTAAAGCGAACTACTATTGACCATTCCTGGACTGCTTTCTTTACACTTCAAGGGCATAAAAGAGTACCAGTTCCGATAGAGTCACTATAATGGACATTTCCGGTAGTATTTTTTTATTGCAATAAAAAATTCGTCTCTTAAAGTAGACTACGGAAAATATTTTTTTTTCTTTCAGTGATGCATTTATCAAGAGTAGTAACGACTTACTTCAAAAGTGTCTCAGACTTGCGCTTAATCAGGCGCCGCCATGTTATGACGTAATCAGTCTGCCGACTGCTTGTCATTAACATACAGATGGTATTTGATTTGTTTAAAAAGATTTAACAAAAATGGATCGAAAGAAATAGTATAAGTGGTGAATAGCGTTTCTGTATGCTTTAACACGTCATTTAGTTTGTTTTATTAATTTAGAATTGATTTTTACTTTTAATACTTTTTTAAGATATTGATATATTTTGGTAGCTTCAACACTAATTTATAGCAGCTCTTTTATCATGATTAAATCATAAGATATCTTCTACTAATGCTCTTTAGAACACTTGTATTTTAGAAGAATTTTTTCTGTAAAATAAATGTGGGTTTTTACGTTCGACAATCGTATACTTTTTTAATGAATGCTAGTGAAGCATTTTCCAAGAACTTAAAAGCACATGAATTAATAGCGCTCGTTACTGCCATCTGTTAATAATTGAACGTACCACTTGTAGCCCGTGAATATAATTGAATAATTTTAATATGTCATTGTAAAAAATAATAATGAAAGCATGTAAGAAAAAAAAGTAAATTGAATCTATTACATTGAAGTTACTCTTGCGTTTCGTGGAGTAAAAGAAAACACGGCCTTTGATAGGATTCGAACAGCTTTAGGTGAAAGTATAAAAAGTTAAGTTGCATGCATTAACCAACTGCTCTAAATTTTCAAGACATCAAAAGTGATACAAACCAGTAATTAGAAGAGCACTGCAAGTTAAGACTGACTGCTGTCATTGTTTGGAGCAATTTCTGTTATTGAAAACATGTTTTGGAGTTTTAACTTATTGAAATGTGTTCTGCAGATTTGTACATTAATTATTTTGTTAAGTGATGATGTGAATATGTTTTCTCTTTTTTGTTTTTTCGTCCTCAAATTTCTGAATAAGGAACATAACATATACGAAGCATATAGCTACGGAAATAGTACGAATTGATTACGTCAAACCAATCAGAGGATGATTTTCGTTGTATGACGTAGGAGATTGAATTCTCAGTATTTCATGCTATATTTCTACGTAACGGAAAACCGTAGCGCTGAAATTTCAAAAACAATATATATTATTTAATCTGATGTACAGAACCAAATTGTAAAACATATAAGGACGGGGAAAACGGAAATGTCCATTATTCCACGTAATGATCCTTAACATATTAACATATGGTAGCTTCGCGTCAACGTCTTCGGTCCTTTACTGGTCTACTTGCAAGTATACGATTAAAATTATGTATGAAACCTATTAGGTATCTTACGAGATTTCCAACGATGTGTTGCAAGAAAATTATCTTAGCTGCACAAAACTCCCTTTAATCCGAAATACAAACAAGCATATGACCAAGTAGGTAGATCTAAATAAATAAATAACTTTCCCGCTAGCCATACATTTTTTTTCCAGATTGTAGTCGATAACACTTATTTAAGGAAAAATACAAAAAATAGCCTAATCTCACCTTCCACGGAGGTCTTATAATAATAAATATTCACTAAGTTTTACACTGTCACTCGTAAAAAAGAGCCTTCACTTTAAAAA
This sequence comes from Lepisma saccharinum, assembly GCA_022664845.1. Lineage (NCBI taxonomy): Eukaryota > Metazoa > Arthropoda > Insecta > Zygentoma > Lepismatidae > Lepisma > Lepisma saccharinum. The sequence continues at coordinate 4,495 of JAGDQP010010939.1, forward strand.
CCTCATCTGTTCACTTCAAGGGAAATAACGTTGACACTGTAATGTGAATCTAGTCTGCTCTACGGAAAGGCAATTTTCCACAAATTGTGTACGGAAGGGACAAATTTTACACCTTAGCTATAGAGAATTCCCTGACATGTCCCGGTCTTCTAGAGCACCGGATATCCTGTTGATGCACAGAAACGAAATTAAATTAAAATAGTAAGTCTTGTATACGCGAAACGGAATATTCGTAACTTCCAGTCCGAAAAGTTTGGTGACTTGCACCGAAATATGTAATCTCATGGCAAAAAAATGTATCATAAAAATGAATAAGTCGACTCTTTTAATATCTTATCTCTTCTGTTAATTCACCTTTATTTGTTCCGACAATTCTTACAAGTGCAGGGTTTTCCATAGTACCAATCATTTCTTTATTCTTTTCTTAATGACACCACTATTAATTCCTTATTATGGATGTAAAGTGTCATGGAATTACAAACGGAGGTAAGGCCAGAAAAAACAGTAGTACAGTTTTTTACTGAGTTCGCTGTGGATGCATAGTCTCGGGCGAAGATCAACCACTACTGTAACCATTAACATTAAGCTTAAATATTAATGGTTACAGTAGTGGTACCGTACAGTAGTATCTGTTCCTACAGAGGCTTGGCGTACAGAAAAATCGGAAGTTGCCTCCATTTCAACTTTGACACTACTGTAACCGTCTATTTTGGGGAGTGAAAGACAATTGCATACAGGTCGTTACAATTCTTCACACGGAATCACCGATGGCAGATGACGCTAATTATGTGGTGAAAGCGCAGGGAGATTCTACATTTTAAAATAAGGAAATCTTCTCCGTAGAAATAGAGACGACCAACTGGCTAGGAGATCTCTACTAACGAAAGACTACCACCTTCCCACGTATCTCCTTCGATGTGAGAGATTGCTGATTGTTCAGGGAGTCTTTACTACTGAGACTAACACCTTTCCAGAAGTCTCTCGTGACGCACACACGTATAATTAATACCAACTTATTGCACCTTCTCCGGGAAACTCTTTCAACTTCAGGTGGAGACACTGCAAAACAGACACCTATTCGCATGGTTTATAATAAGCTATATTGTTATTCATCTTTCTTCAAGATCTACATTGGTGCTACATACGTTGACAGGTCACATGGTTCCAAAAGTACAGCGGCCACTATTATTTGTCATTATAATTTTATGTCTCTTTAAGAATAATATCGAAACAATTAATATCGGTTTATCGTGTTCTCATATATTTTATACAACTTATATATGAAAGGAAGGTTTTAATACAACTGCACACGATGAAGACATGTCTGTGTCTTCGGGAACTTCATGAACACTGTCTGCCGGTCTTCTCGGCTGAGCGTGAATTGGATCAAATAGCTTTACACGTGACTAAGATGGAACTGAAAATCACTGCCGCTAATACAAATTCTGATATATATATTGCTAAGGTGCACCTGAAGGATATTTAAAATGTAAGAGGACTATACAGATTTTTAAAACAAAAACCCTATTCTCTCAAAAGAAATATCAACTATCTAAATAAATAAATAAAATACAAAAACTCTGATATAGTATTTTATATCTGGTGTGACAAGTTTAACATACGAGAAACTGGCACTTCGTTATCAGGAGTTTTTTTTTGAGCTACGTCTCAACCACCACTTGGACAAATTCATTTAAATTTTGATAATATTCTTATTTTCACCCAATGTTTGATCACAGATGTTTCCGAGGATTCTGTAACACCACGAGGTGTCATTTTCAGATATTTCTGAATGATCCTGACATAGAATCGGACCTATATATTTTAATACTAATACGATAATAAAAAATCCATTACATAGTAGTTTTTTTTATTATTTATTTATTTTTTTACTTACGTTTCAATCTGCCAGCTCCCTTTCAACTTCTTACAAAGGTTTTCGTAACCTTCGTTTGTCTTAAATAGTTCGCTCTTTGAAGCATTGAACAAAACAACATTACACGAGCTTCTCTCCTTCGTTTCGACTGAAAATTCCTGCAACAAATAAGGGAGGAGAATAGTTATCGTAACAATGTATGCTCAAGTTCATAGAAAACGACCAATGATAAATTTTGTTACGAATACAGATACGGAAAACGTGTGTATAAAGAACTAGCATTCTATACAGATTTAAACCAAACAATTTACAAATTCTTTCACGTACAAACTGACTCAGCATTGCCAAATGATGCTCGTTTTCGGAACGTATCTTGTTTCATTAGCACCCAGCATTTTGTTTAGTGTTGATGATATTTTTTTATCGTTAGCGACGAAGTAAACTGCAAAATCAGCGATACTTACGTGACAGGATTTTCAGACAAGAGCCTACATGCCATAGGTGTATTTATAGACTTTTGTAAGGCATTTGACAACATGCATCACTTTATTAACGAAACTATATCAGAATGGTATCAGAGGTAGCCTATATCATATGATTGGTTTTATCGTACTTGAGTAAGCATATAGTACAAATCTCTAGAACTCATAATGAGAGAAGCATAGAATTCCATTCCCCAGTGGATGCAATTAAAAGGATGTTCCTTAGGGCGATGAGATAAACGATTTATCTCAATACATAGGTTCAAAAAAATGTAGTTTTGTACGCCGATGACGTAAATATTTTAGTAACGGGAAAACAAGCATCAGGAAGCAGAAAGTAACTTATAATCAATGATTTCGAGATTAACAGAATGGGCTTCATTAAGTATTCTGAACATAAATGTAGATAGACCCGAGCTCCTGTATCTTCATCTTTCTCACAGAATTTCAAGATTTTCATTTTTTAAGAATATTGTGCACCAATATATTGTGTAACTTCAACTACCCCGTTTTGACAGTCACTGGTTGGCAGAGTACTGACGTCACAGGTGGCTCTGCCAGCGCGTGAATCGGGGGAACATTAGTGCAGCTATAGGCATGCGGAGTGAGTGTTAACATGCAGACAGGGACAGTGTATCGTGTCGGTGAAAGAGACCGATACGGAGCACATCAGACATGGTTTATTTTTCGAGTTCAAAAAGACAATAATAGGCCACACTGCTGCAGCCCACCGCAACACTCGGCAAGTGTATGAAGATGCAGTTAACCATGGACTGGACGTTCATCGATGTTTTCCGAAGAGGAACTTGACCAAGCCATACGAAATAGCGCGAATCCAATTGTAGAAGGATTAGCGGAAAACCTCTAGGTACATAGGACATCAGTTGAAAGACGGCTCGAATCGCTGTGTTCCGCATTAGCTGACTGCAACTCAACGAAGGGGAAGACCTATATTACCTTGATTTCCCGGTACAAAAATGACCGGTTCTTTACACTCATTGTCACGGGTGATGAAAATTACGTTGAACTATGCATTCCGTTTGGTGGACAGCACATGAGTGTGTTAAACGTCATATACATCGCGTATAATAAAAACATCTAACTTGACTTAACTAACCCGTCCTCCCTATTCTAACCGTTAAATTCGTGTTACACGTACTTAACGAAATAATGACAAATGGCTCTTAAATTCCTGGCTGTCGCTATGTGTTTATAGAAATGGATGTGTAAATTATTCCCAACTGAATGAGTGGTATGAAGCTTACATACGGGTGGCAAAATATGACAATAGCTGGATAACCTAAACAACATTTTATCCCCGTTTTATACCGAGACTCGGGTTGAAATAACTATTTACTTACTGGGGTATTTCTCGGTAACTACTTGACAATTTTGTGTTCGAGTTTTCATTTGTGTCAGTTAAATGAGCTGTTTTCTACCTTATAAATGTGACATAGCAATAGAAACGAGAACAGCACGCACCCCTCTTCATTTTTGCAGGTTTTCGTATTAAAAAAAAAAATAGTTTTCCGAATTTTCTTCTTACACGAAACCCAATACCCTCGACCGAGAAATTACGAAAAAGAAAAATGAGTGCATCTCTTTAACTGTACAGTTAGGCTTAATATAAATTTTAAATGCTAAACGCAGTACGAAAAATAAGTTGTTTACCTCAGTTGGAGCCATACTTCTGTATACAGAATTCAGCGTGGAATAGGATTAAATTCCAAGTCACGAAATGTATTTTGCATTGTACACTTTCTCAAAAACAAAATATTATCATGCTTATCAAAGGCTAAATCATCTACGGAATGCAATTGCCAAACAAAACACAGCTGCAGCCGACACCACAACAAAAAATATTTCTGTAGCCATAGTTTGTGATTGATTTGTGAACAAATGAATAAACCCGTTCAATCAGTGTTGCAAAATACAAGGGATTCTTTTGGCATTGCACTACACTTTAGTTTGGAATCGTCGAAACTACACTTTATTTTAAATTGAATAACATGGAGACACATAAACTACGTCGTGTTATATCGTAATACCACCAAATAATTCTAATGTTACTTAAATTGCATATATGTACATACATGGCAATAAGATAATCGTGCATATCGTTTAGCACACTATTCTTGCATGTACCTGCTTACAGTGTCATATAGAAAGCAGAATAGGCGTTTGTTATTTTCATTTCGTGTTGCTTTGATGTCCACTGCTAAATGCTAATACATTAATGATAACAGCTTGTGAAAATGACGCTACGTAAGTAGGAAATTACTTTTATGTTAAATGTTTGCGTTGTCATTTTTATTAGTTTTACAACGGTTCTGCAGCAGAGAAGGATCGCATATTTCTCGCATTTTTTTTTTTCCTGGAGATGTTTATGTCGACCATCAGGAATTTTGGATGTCATAACAGTAAATGTTAGTGACACTTACGTTATCAGATTTTAAACTTTTATGATTATTCCATAGATTGCAAAGCCGTTAAATGCTTGTCTTTGTCAAGTATATTCAATTTAATAGATACCTAACGATGAGTTGAAATACGATTGTTTAAATATTTTAGATATACAACGAATTGGGAGCTGAAAAATATGTAGCTAATTATCCTGCCTGTATACAAATTAAAATTTTCGTCAGTAACACAAACATGATTTTCTCTACTTTCAGATAACCTGTCTGAATAAAATCACACTTAAAATATTCTATATTTGTACTTCATATATTTTACAGATAGTGTGTGTATAATAGAAAACAAAAAGTTCTTCGCAGTATGCTGTTGTCATGTAGCAATTGCGCAACAGATATTAATCAAACTATTTATTCATATAGGTACAGTAGTGCATTGAAATACGTGTAGGGGTTACGGTAGCTGGTCCGCCCTATAATTTAAGAAAATTGTAATTGCATGTTCTGTTTTACTGTATTGTCCGCTAATTGATGTTAATATTAATATGGTTACCGTATTGTAGAAGAACATTTCAGAACAATAATGCATAATTATCGCATGATTGAGTCGTGAAAATTACACAATATTGAAACCTTGAGTGAATATTAAGTTACTAATTAAGAACAAACTAATAATTTATGCAGAAAAAAGGGCTATATGACCAGAGCTAAACATGGCATTTTTTAAAATCCGAATACCGTCTGTTCATTTTCGTTACGTTCTCGGTGACGATGTAAAGTTCCTAAACCTTTACATATTGTTAACTGTATGTCAATCGAAAGATTGTACCTCTTTTTTTGTTATTTCTTAGATTTAATATACCTTATTCGTTTTCCATATTGTGAAGGCGACATGTTGACCAGTGAATATATTACTGAGCTGTAAAGTAGCTCAGTACATCATTGTCTCTATAATGAGATGATAGCCTGTTCTCTTCACTAGATTGTCGAATTTTACGCATAAACTCATAGTAATAACTAAAAAAAAGAGCGAGTGAAGGCTGGTTAGTGGCCAGACTCGTTTTATTTTAATATTACAACGGACAGCTATGCGTTCGTTATTTTCTTGTTTTTATTTACGTAGTCTTTCCTGTCCACCCACCCTTTACGTCGCTGTTCTTTCTTCCGATTTGACACATTTCTATTGATTGTTTTTTTTTTTTTTTTTTTTTCCTTTTTCACGTCTCACAAGCTATTTAAAAACCTACCCATTTCTTTTGCAAGTTTTGCTAATTTGTAGTATTTCTAGATTGGGTCTGCGGAACTTAACCCGCAAAGATGCCTAAAAACCATACATGTATTTTTTTAAAAAAAATCGAAATACCAAGGCAGTAATTATGCAACAGTAAAATACTCATAGGTTCGTAGAAAATGGCCAATGAAAAATATCAGTGTCTGATAACTTTAATAATTTGGCAACACTGAACCCAGTGTTCGATTTGAAGTGGGGGATGGTTGGGATTTTCCTCTCGCTGCGAAAATCTCTCCTGGCTGTTTTCCGCAATATCCCCCAAGCTTGGTATATGAACGGATATAAAATATTCTTATCTACGTTATGAGAAAATTTTTCCCCTCTCTGGAAATTATGCAGATCGAACACTTCTTTTAATATCATAAACTGCACACAAGTATCAATAATTAAAACGTCTAACTAACTTATTTTAATTAGTTACTAAGATACGATTTGTTAAAAGGAGTCCAGCATACCACTTTTTAAGCTTTAATAATTATCCACAGTGAACTTCAGACAGGAATACCTGCAGCTTTTTTTTTTTTTTTAAAAAAAAAAAAACCCTGCCTCTTAAATTTCACAAAGAGCTCATAGAATAGTAATTACCAAAATATATGACTTGCCTGTACCGTACATTATTTTCTTGAGTTGAGACGGAACGGTCCTGTTGATTATCCCCATTTCATCGAAATCGTTACACACCCGTTTTCAAGATGGAAGTTAACGAAAATTGCTTGCTTGATACAGTGATTCAGCCAGAACTCCTTCCCTAATAGGTTGTGTGTTACCATCCAAATCGTCTACCACCCCACAAACTTCAAAATTATTACTGTTAAAAATCAATATAAATCCTGCAAGCATCTACTTACACCCGCTAACTTTGGTCTTTATGACATTGATTGGTTCCTTTCTGCAGAAATTAAAATGTAACATCGTGTGGCAGTAATTTGTTTGTTGATCAACGGGTGAAGTGGTTGATGCGATGGTTCTTTCTGGCTGAACATGAAATAATAGTTGAGTATCATTACGGCAGAGTGAACTTCATTCTTTAAATTTTGAGGATTAGTTTATCCCAACACATGTTTGAAAGTCATGTCGTCTTTTCTGCAGAAAGTCGTCCACTGTTGAGGATTGGTTTCTTCCTTCAAAGTGTGGTCTATATTTTTTCATAAAATCAGTGTAATTTATTTTTAGTAATTTTTGAAAATATTTTGTAATTTGCGCTTAGTCAAACTGAACTCCTATTTTTTGTGCAGTGAATTTAAAGAATTGAATCACAATTCGCAAGCTGTAGTTAGATAATGTTATGTAACTGTCATTCGATGTTCATGGGAAGATATTTCATAAGGTCACGTGCGCGGGATTAAACAGAGCTTCTCAGCTGCGTTTAGAATATCCCGATAATCCTGTTCGGTTAATTTCTGGCTAATAATATAACAGGAGCTATTCAAGTTCTTTCGAGTCTCATGAACAGCCGAGCCGTGTCGCATATTGGTATATGCACCCGTATTCTGCCTCTGATACAAACCCGTGAACAATGGCAGCACTACCTCCGTACTTCACTGTTACACGAAATTTCCTTGCTGCTCCTACAAATTCAAGCCTAGAGAGGTCAAACTCTCAGGGAAGAAGATTCATAACCAATTCAAAAGCATGATCGATGCCGATTTTTAATTTTCTTTTTTGTTCATTGTTCAAAGAGCTTCATTGTTATAGGTTTCGATATTCACAACAACAATGAAGGAAAACGAAAATAAAAAATCGACATAGATCATGCTCTTGAATTCGTTATAAACTTTCTTCCCTGAAAGTTTGAACTCTCTAGGCTTGAATTTGTAGGACCAGCAAGGAAATTGCGTGCAACGATAAGAATACATTAGATGTGTACGGAGATAGTGCTGCCATCTTCTGTTGGAGATTTTTGCGTTAGATCATCCTGAAAGTATACGTACGTGCTCGATTAGGGTATCCCATCTTTTATATGCAGCAAAGCCGCTCCTCGTGACCATTAAAATCTTTTAGAATTTAATAATTGTTTGATGACTGTTTCAGATATATATTATTTTTGGTAGCTTTTTCTTGAGCATAAAGATATAACGAAACCTGATTTTTTTATTTCGTTTAACCGTGTAGATCAGTTTCCATCCTGGCCGAGGCTGATTTTCATGGGAGTAGGGAGGGAAATCAATTTTTACAGAAACTGAAATATATTTTGGACTTACCGAGCCGCCGTAGCTCAGTGGTAGAGCGTAGGCGTTGTATTCGGAAGGAAGTGGGTTCGATCCCAGCAACCGGCCATCTTGACTGATGTTTTTCCAGGGTTTTCATCAGGCAAATGCCGTGGTGGCACCTTCAAAATAGTAGCCGAATCCTTTCCCCTCCCGTATTCCTTAGGCATTAAAGGCCTTAAATAGAAATTCAAAATTCAGTCTTTTGGACTAAAAGAGACAAATATCGAATTCGAAAAACAAAGTTATACGTATGACAATGATCTGCCTTGGGTTCAAATATTTTTTGGGATATAATTTATAATAGATCTGGAATTGAAGTTTAAAATTTGGTGTTCAGTGTGCGAAAAATGCAATTTTCAGAGCTCAATTAAGGTATGAAAGAGAAAAGTCTAAGAGTTCAAACTTAGCCTGTACCAATGAGTTTATGTGCAGAAAGTCGTCCACTAACATTTCCCCCTCCTCGTGTAATGAGGTCGGTAATATTGATTAATTTCGAAAATCGTCAGACATCAGAACGTAATTGTTCTGGTAGAGGGGCTGCAAAAACTCTGAAACCTTCAGAAAACCAAATGCTAGTCGGAAGCGAACTAAGATGTAGTTTGGAAGTTACGGAATAAATGCAGGTTTGTTCAGCATTCGGAAGGGGGCAAATAAATAATGGTTCTCGATTCTTGTTGACATGTGAATAATGTAAATAAGAAAGTATATGATGTAGTTTGTTCGTCTAGTTTCTGTTTTCTGGAGAACAAAGATTTGTGACTTCGCGCTTCTAGCTCTCAGGTATAGAAACATTAAAGTTTTATTTGCATGTGTTCAATAAAATTGAAATTTGGTAGGAGGTCCTCCCGGTTGATCGGACAAGTTTCAGGGTAGTAAGTTTTCGTAGAACGTTTTAAAAAGGTACCTAACACTGTTCGCAGAACTTTTTAAATATTGTTCTTGGAACAGGTTCAGTAAGGAATGTTACGAATATATTTTGAATTTATATTTAAAGACCGTTAGGCAACTATGGCTCAGGTCGTGTGGATGGTGATGGTTTGAATTGGTGGAATGAAGAAAGTGGGAGGAAACGAGAGTACCCCGAGAAAACCCACGCACACGGTGTTTGTCCACCACAAAGCCCACATGGATCGATCCGACGACCTCTAGTACCAGAGGTGAGCGCTCTTCCAACTGAACCACCGACGAATATATTTATATGTATATTCGAGACTAAGATCTTGAATCTCACTCAGCAGGGTACCACTGATTGTCATAAATATAAATAATGACATGAAAACGTGGCCTACTGTCTGTCAGCAGATCTTCGTGATAAGTTAAACTGAATGTTTTTTTTAATACGTCACCTTATTGGAACCAATAGGAACAAAGCTATGTATTTCTCAAGTCTGACGAACAAAGAAACATACTTTAAATAATTCTTTTTAAGTCATCACCATGTTTTGGGACTTCTGCTGCTGCTATATAAAGAAAAGACTTGATGCCTGTAAAATATTGATCTCAGAATTCATAACATTGTAAAGCCATATGAATTTGTTCCGTGTATGGTCTTGACAAACTGGCTGTAGTACCTGTACTGTCCCGTTTCGTTGTCTCATCAACCCCGTCACAGGCACTCTTAGCGAAAATTTTCCATTCAGTGTCCAGACCAAAATAACATTTATCACGACACAAATTTGTATTTTTTTTTTCTATTTTTATAATGAAGCTCCATCATCTTTGAAACTTTAGAAACTGCAGCTTCCCATCGGAGATATTACGTCCTAATTTTGGTCGAGTTTCGAAATTTAGCAATATTACCGACCTCATTACACGAGAAATGTGAAGTTCTAAGTTGTGAATTTTTTGGTTGTAAACTGTTGGCGCGGGTCAAAAGGTGTACACTGTAAAAAGTGTGACGTTTAAATGAACGTAAAAAGAAATTCGCGGTTTTTTTTAACGTTTAAATTAAATTTAAAACTGTTGTGAGTAGAAGTGTTCATGTTACATATACTTTATCCAACGTTCCAAAATCATTTCCATTGATGATGATGATGGTGATGATGATAAAAAAAAACAGGCAACTTAGCTGCATAGAAATTTCTAGTAACTTGAGTGATGATAAAACAGACCATTCAGTTTTCAGGGATACTGGGAGCAATAATAATAATAATAATAATAATAAAAGTCCCAAGCGGGATTCGAACTCTGGTCGTTTAGTTAGAAGCCCAGCGTCTTACCGATTACACCAAACCTCCAGGCGAAGAATACAAAACATATATATCTTTTCACAGAGATAAATGCGGTGTTCAAACTCCGAGGACAAATTAAGTTACTCCCACAAATTGCACACTACTTTAGAAGACTTACACTGCATTTTAATCACTTCTCGATTTGTCAGTTATTGATAGGAATCCACATTTATTAAGAAGCTTTCCCATTTCTGAAAAAATAAGATCAAGATGGCGGCAGATGTTAAACTAAACGTTACGCGTATTATTTGTAAAATAGTGTATGTGAACATATAACATATAAAAATGTTTCAGTATTATTTATAAAATTGTATATGTAACCGTGTATGTAAACACGCGTTATATAAACTTACCAGTTACTTTTAATTTAGCAAGATTCTTTGGATCTTACGTTCAAAATTACTAATTAATATTTAAATGTAACAGAATTATTTCACACTAAAACCTATGTAAAATATGGTTATATATATATATTTCTTCCGGATTTAGGGGTCACACGGCTAAATGAAACTAACATTTTTTTAGAGTGTGAAAGTTTGAACTCTTAAGGTTTTCCCCTTCATAGTTTAATTGAGCTTCAAAAAATGCGATTTATCGCACATTGAATTCCAGATTTAGGGTTTTGATTTCAGCTTTTCTGTTAATTATAGCTCAAAAATTATTTAAATTAGAGACAGACCATTTCAGTACCTATAGCTTGGTTTCAGATTTTTTTTTCTTTATCTCTTTTTCTTCAAGAGATATTTTAATTTCCGTAAACATGTTTCTTGTTTTCAAACTTCAGCGTCTGCCGTGATGGGCCGCCACAGATAAAGGAGATTTTTTTTTTCATCTGGTTTTGTTGTCTTTACACTCGGGAACAAGCCACCAACAAATCTTTTCTTTCTGGAGTGGTTATGCCACTAACCTTAGTTGATTTCACGTGGTATTATTCGTAAGTAACCTTTTTTTCTTCCTCATTGTATCGTGTATCTGTGAGACAATACTCTCAAGAAATATCTGATGGGGAAATCACTATGCACGTGATGAGCTGTAAGTCGTTCTAAATTTGTTTTCAGACAAATAAGTTACGTGACCGCGACTTATCATCCCGTTTTCACATGAAATGCCATCACGCTTTTGAGAACAAGTACAATATGTCACATTCGGAATTTTTGTGTGTAATCTTAATTTTTTTTTTGTGCGAAGTGCTCATGATTATATCGTATTTCATTCATGAAAATGTGCCTCAATTATGTAATTCTTTCTTCAACTATCACTTGGCCTTGCGGTCCAGTGGCGAAGATCGTTTTCTTTGGTTTAACATTGTGAAGTCCAAATCCTGTTTACCCCGCCCACCCTGACTGAGTTTCTGTATAATTTTTCTCAGTTTCACCAGGCGATCGCGGAATGGTACCATCGAGCCGCTGTAGCTCAGTGGTAGAGCGTTGGCGTAGCTTTCGGGAGGTCATGGGTTTGATCCCAGCGACAGACCATCCTGACCGAGGTTTTACCAGGGTTTTTTCCTCAGTCACAGCAGGCAAATACGGAGATGGCAACTTAAAGATAGGACTTGGCTGACGCCTTCCCGAATCCTTTCCCCTCCCCTATCCCGACCTGAGCCTTAGATGCCTAAAGGCCATAAATAAAATTCATTCATTCCGGAATGGAACCTAGAATAGAGCATGACCGCTACCTTCCCTTCATTTGCTCGGGGGATGTGTGGCCGGAGGATGTTATTCATTAAACTTTTGACGAGCTGAGACCGTAGATATCCCTATAGTTCATCCATGTAACTGAAATAAATCCCTCCTTTGACTCCTTGCATCTTTCGTTTGAATTTTGAATTTAATGTTCTTTGTGTTATTTTATTGGAGAGATTTCGGTAATTTTAACGTTGTGTTTTTTTTTTTGTGTGTGTGTAGACGGTATCGGGTTGGATCTCAGGGGGACCTGATTTCGGTGTTACCCCAGAATTGTTATACCAACTATCGACGTACTTGAAATCAGAAGTAGCAGATTCCAGTCTCGAAAGCTAGATAAAGTGGTGAGGCAAATCGTTGCGCTGACTGCGCGCTTCCTTGTTGTTCTCTAACAAGGATAAAACTTACTTGATGGCTTGAAATATCATTTCGAATACCTGTATGACATTTATTTGGATATCAGTACATGATAATACGATTTACTGGAGGTGATGAGTAATAAAACTTTTAATCAGAGATTAATATAGAAATGTTTCTTATGTTCTTGGAGTGGATAATTTTTTAACAATTTGCATTGGAACAGTCTTAATTCCACATAATTGTTGAGATGATTCAGGTAAATTATCTCGTTTCTTATCAAGAATTATTTGTAAACCCTTGGTGCAAGATTATCGTTAAAACTTCCAATTTTTGTTACTTTATCATTTTCAGGATAAAAGAGTTATAAAGTTTCAGAATATTTATCAATATAAAGTATGAATCGGAATGTGCGTGTGTGTACATGTGGATGTATAAAACTTTTATTTTACTTCTTTTATCATGTTATGATAAGGTTTTTATCAGTACTTGAGCTAAGTAGGCCTATGATAACGTTAAATATTATATCAGATAGCACTTGATTGGAGTGAATAAAGGCAAATCCACAGAACTAATATATTTAGCGATAGTGGTTGAAGGACAAAGGAGATATCAGTGATAAAAATGGGTTCAAAATGCAACATTGGACAAACACGAAGAAAATCAATGAAATACTGAAAATGTCCACCTAGTCCGGAGCTGTATCTATCAATTAGTTTTGCTCTTGAATTTTTGATATAGTTTTTATCAATTAAAGAAACTTCCTACGCATATCTTGTGGAATGGCACAGCCACCGCAGTTTCTGTGAAATTCACAATTGAAACATACGACGTTTTATCGGTTTCTTTTCCAGATAAAATATTTGTTCAGTTGTTATGATAGAAGTCTTGTGTGTGTATCAGTGTTGATAGCTTTTATTTGTATATATTGTGATATCTGGTTGATGTGAAATAAGATTTCTCTTCCTGTATCTTGAATGCTACGCTGGAAAGATACTATACTTGTGCGAGAGTGCGTTTAGCTCATTAGCTAAATGTGTGACATAAAACATTTGTGTTCTAATTTGCTTCTCTTCTTTGAAGGAGATAAAGAACAAAAGTGTGTGGACCATGGTCAAAGTCAAACGACTGTTTCTGTGGAGGATTCCGAAACATTGGGGAAGCACAAAAAATTTACCGTAAGTTCTCTATTTCTTCGTCTTTAACTATCTTTAACCTTAATAGCAAAGATTTGTTCGTGTTGTTATCAATCCTGTACAAGACTTACGAATTGTTTTCATAATTTTATTGTTCTACTCGCAAGGATACCCAACCTTACCGGCCGTTAAATATGTATTTCAGTAGCAGATGTACCACTGATCTAGCAACGTAGGATATATTCGGAGAATAACTTTTGCAAGTAATGGAAGACTACTTTTAAAACTCGTTGCCCTACGGTTAGATTATTGATTTATCAGTGCAAGGTTTCGTTGGAGAACAGCATTTGTAAGGAACCGAAACACATTTTTAAGTAATATATTAGCAACAGCTCGCGGCTCTACGAGTCTCTAAATGTCAATTTTATTAGCAGATTTACCAGTAATTTAGCAACAGAAACTATGAAGAAAAACAAAGTAAATTCGTCGTTTCAAATTCAATTTTGCTATAATTGATTGTTTAGATAATCAAGGTGATATCTTTTCCCGCGTCTAGAGTAATTGGTGGCATTCAGAGCGGTGAAGGCTCACTGAGGGATCACTGAATTCGTCCTCTGAATGCTACTTCTCACTTCCGGCTCACAGTGAGCCGACGCCATTTTTGTGAGCAAAGATTTTCGCGCTCACTAGTGAGCCGGACCTCCCGGAAGTGCGGTTAGTGCGACTGCAATATGGCTTCCGGCGCAGAGGAATATAGTATAACCTACGAACTTAATCAGAAATATTACTAAATAACAACAAGCCATGAGGGGCAATTGCAGCTTCAGTGTGGTAAGATGTTAGATCTACATGTTAGCGCTTTAAAAGATATTTATATCGAACACACACTGTGGTAGAGGTACGTATTAGCTGTGTGCTTGCTTGCTTCACTGCGAGATGAAAGACCTGAACTTCTTGAATCAGAACATAAAACGGATAAACTTATTCCGTACAGATTAAATTCTTAAGCTGTTTTCGAACGTTATAATTTTGAATATCCAGGTTTGTAGTCACATGTTTCCGCGCTCAAATTGGGATCTTAAAGTAAAAGTATTTTTATTAAAAACTTTGGCTGTAAGTTGCAGCAGTTACAGACGAAGTCTCCTGTTTAGTGGTCTTACCAATTGCCTTAGAGCATGTGAGACCACATTCATATTTAATTCGTCGTCGATAAAAAAACTGTAACATATGCCTGACATCTTCCCGACGTGCCATATTTACTACTCTTTGTGCTATGCGATATTCAATTGTTCGTGGAACTTCAAAGATAAGATAAGATAAAATTAATTGTATGGGCGGTAACAGCACTATGGCTTACGCCCGTCCCGTGTGGAACTTCAACCATACACTTTATAAAATTCTACTGTTTATTGAGCATAAACAAAATTAGGCATCCGAAGGATCCGCTGTGAGCGCTCACTCACTGGAGATCACTCTCACTGAGCCGCTCACTGCACTGAATGCAGCCATTATGAAATATACCTGAACAAAATACTGAGGATACACTGACTGTAACACAAAAAGTCGTTTATCGAAACTACTCCTTGCTTCGAAATATAAAACATCTACTCATCACAATCTGACTACGAGTCGGGCGGCCAGGACACTGGAGACTTCTCGCTGGGAATATCTTTACCTTTACCTTTTTTTTACTCATCACAATCGCTTCAACATTACGTTACACTTGTACATATCTGGTGAGAAGAGGAACTTATCGTAAAGAGTATATAATCCTCATAACACCAAAACCAGTTCCAGTATCCTTAATGCTTTAACTGATTAACACCGTACAAATTAATGGGTAACCATCACATCTTAATTTTCCATATGATAGCACAGATGTTGGGGTGGAGGGCATGGTTTTGGATAAAATAGCCACAAACCATCGGGATGGTTGTTTTCCTCACGCCCGTCTTTTTTCTCGTGAAAGCTCAATGGTTCAACTAATCGTAACGGTACATATTTATGCGAAACCCTTACATCACAAGTTGTCATATGATACCACATATGCGGGAATAGAGGGCGTGGTTTTCGAGAAACTAAACCGAAGCCCACACTCGGGACGCTTATTATTTTAATATTACAGATCGTGTAAAAGTTACTCCGTTTCTCAAGCTGAAGTTACTTGATACAATATTAAAAGGTATTTTAATATATATCTTTAAAGATATTAAAATAACTGATTTCAGGTCCCCCATCGATACCAAAATCCGCAGAAACTCATGCTTTTAAATAGGCAACCTAACATCCTCTCGTATACTGTAGATTACTTAGAATATCTGACACAATGTAAATGTTCTGTAAATAGTTGTTATACAGTATGGTTTACGAAACAATCAGGGGGAAGCGTTTGTACATGTTCAATACATACACTTGGTGGGCGGTAAATTAAGTCTTACTTGATTTTTAAAACTTCTTGAATATTTATTTCTTCCAATATTTTCGATCCGCGGAAACAGAGGGCCAACTTCACAACATCTAAATATATTACCAGTACGTTTTAATCATGGCACAACAATTCCTATCGTCAGTTCGTAGGGAATATTGGAATGTCATGTCTTGTGTAAGAACAAATTAAATATGTCATGGTGTGACATGTTTTGGTAGTTCCTCCATACACAGAAATTAAGTTTCCCCTGAAAGTCAACTCTTGAAAGGATTTCATCTACTTCCACCGGTGTAGTCGTTAGTGTCAGCCTCTCTACAGATATTTGCTCCAACTTCTTGGCTTATTATCGTATTCTTAATTTATTGATACTTTAGCATCTTTTCCTGATAGTGTACTCTGTGATGGAGGGAGCAGATACCAAATAATATAATATTGTACGTATATATCATCAGCCATTTTCTATCCACTGCTGGATGAAGGCGTCCCCCTTTTCTTTCCACATATCTCGGTCTGCTGCTATCCTCATCCATGTAGCTCATGAAAAACGCTTGATTTCATCTACCCATCTTGCATTTGGACGTCGTCTCCGTCGTTTCTTTCCTCTAGGAATCCATTGTAGTACATTTGTCGTCCATCTTCCATCTGTTCGTCTAGCTATGTGACCGGCCCATCTCCACTTCATCTTCTTCGCAGTCTTGATTACATCCTCTACCTTTGTTTGTGTGCGAATCCATTCATTTGTCTTCCTGTCCCTCCTGGTTATTCCTAGCATAGATCTCTCCATTGCTCTTTGTGTGACTCTCAATCTTTGAGTCGTTTGCACATTCAATGTCCAAGTTTCACAGCCGTGCATCATCACAGGTAAGGCACATTGATTATAAACTTAACGCTTCAGGCACATTGGTAGTTTGATTTTGAAACTAAAGTGTAGTCTTCCAAACGAACTCCGCGCCATTTTACATCTTCTATTTATTTAATCAGTCAACTGGGCGTTCGATGTTTTGAGCTGACCTAGGTAAACCTACGCATCTACTATGGCTATTGTCTCTCCGTTAATCTTTATTTCCTTCTTTGCAGTATGTTGATTGTACATTACTTTTGTTTTACGTAAATTCATTTTATGTTCTAGTTTCGAACAATTCTTCCATTCCGGTTTGTAGTTCTTCTGCACTTGAAGTAAATAGGACTATATCGTCAGCGAACCGCAGGTGATGAAGATATTCGCCATTAACTTTTATTCCACTTTCATCCCAGTTTAAATTTTGGAACACTCTCTCCAGGACCGCAGAAAACAGTTTTGGAGAAATTTAATCTCCTTGCCTTACCCCCTTTCCAACTTTAAATTTTTCACTCTCTTGATGTAGTCTAAAGACAGATATAGCAGTTTGGTAGATGTTTCGCAGTAATGTGATGTATGCACTTTCGATGCCTTGATGTTCAAGTGATTTAAGTACTGCTGACAAGAAGACCGAATCGAAAGCTTTTTCAAAATATATGAATCCTAAACATAGTGGAAGTTTATATTCATTAGTCCTTTCTATAACTCTATTCAATGTTTGTATGTGGTCCATTGTGCTAAATCCACGACGAAATCCGGCTTGTTCCCGTCCCTGGTTATATATACGATTTACTGACCCGTTGGTGCGAAGTGAATTAAATATGTTGGGAACACTAACAGTTGTACTACTACTAGTAGTAGTTTGTTTTTTAGATTTTTATTTCAATTTTTGATTGTTGAATTTTTTTTAGATTTGATTGTTGATTTCAAGTTGGCAACAATCAAAAAACATGCAAATCGAAAATATTTATTACTTTCATTGTTGTTGGAAAATAAAAATAGTAACAATTTATTCACTGTGGGGAGTGGGTGACTCGTAATGTTGCCATTAATTGTTCTTTGTTCTAAGAAATACGCATGCTAATTTTCTAGTTTCTTCCCCGGGAGGTATCGAATAAAAAATCAATCTAAGATAAGGCCCGCCGTTGCTAATGAATTGAAACCAAAAATTTTCATGCCAAAGATCAAGTTAGTAGTTCAAGTTGTATCTCCCCCCCCCCTCCTCCTGTTTCATCTGTATTGTGGGTGGTGGCCAACCTTTTAATTCTGTAGTTAATCCTTGTAGGTCCTAAGGAATATGTGTACCAAATTATGTTATGTTCGAATCCGTCAAGGGGTGTGGAAGTGTATAGCATTCAAACACACAGACTTCCAATTTTATATGTATAAAGATCACATTTGTGTGCCTGCCCTGAATGAAGTCGTTGGTAGATGTATCATAGGCTGGATTCAAAGCGTTGAGCGGCTCAGTGAGAGTGATCTCCAGTGATTGAGCGCTCACAGCGGATCCTTCGGATGCCAGATTTCGTTTATGCTCAACAAACAGTTGAATTTTATAAAGCGTATGGTTGAAGTTCCAAGAACAATTTGTACTAACGAGTGATTACTAATGTGAAAAGATAGTTAATCACTCGTTAGTGCAGCCACTTGTAAAAATGTTTCTGAATACGGCTGTATATTTTACTTTAAATTTGTGTACCAATGAAGTAACTAGGTAAATGTAAATTGAATTTAAAATTCTGATAGTTTTTGTGCTAAGTGTTGAAATGTTGACAAATAGTTTGTATTATTTTTAACCAAATTTTAAAATTATTTTGTTTCCTTGCAGGTTTATAAGGTGGTAATAACATCAGGGAAGAACACATGGTTTATCTTTAGAAGATACAATGAATTTCACAAGTTACACGAATTTCTGAAAAAGCGGGTATAGTATTAAGATCTTTATTCACAATAGACATAAAAGTAACTTAGATTTCAAAAGTATCGTTAAGTTGGGTATTAGAACTTGTTTATAGAGATAATCCTTTATCTATATGGTGTAAGTGACGAACGTTTGAGCCGGCCGGGTGGTCGAGCGGTCTGCGGCGGTAGGCTATCGACTCAACGGTCCCGGGTTCGGGTCCCGGCAGGGGCATGGGTGTGGATTTTAACACTTAACAGCTAAAGGCAAATCGTGACGGGCCGAATTCCAAAGTTACTAAAAACTGGCCCATATAAAAATAAAGTTTACCAAAGTTTTTTACGAACGTTTGACAGTCAGTAAAGAATTTGTGTGTTAAACTATTGAGCGGTCTTTGTGTTAAATTCTGTGAACATAAACAGCAGTCAATTCTTTTTGTCAAATGCAGGAATTGTTGTTTCTATGTACTCCGTTGCAATTTAAATCTAGCTACGATAATATACTCAAGACTTCGTCTCTTCAAAAATGAGTTACTTTGCCTCTGTTTATCGTCTTTGGGTAAGCAAACTGTACCATTTTGAGGGTGACTCACAGTTTAAGATATGATATGGAAAGTTAAAACATATTACAGAAGCTTAGGCAAATTTTTCCAAATATTTTGAAACTATATTAAGCATACATTAGATCAATTCGAACTAAATGTCAATAGACGTCATTCATCACTCTAGTTCACTAATTAATAAAATATGTGGTGGAGTCGCCGTGACTCAGACGGTAGCGCGTCTGACTACGTATCGGGAGGCTCGGGTTCACGGCCAGGACACTGGAGACTTTTCTCACAGTGTTCCCATGCCTGGCGCTTTGCTAGATTACATTAGGATGCTAGACTAACAAAAGTAATCCTAATATCTGCTAGTGATGCCAAACGTCGATTAAATGAGCCTCAGCGCACCCTTACATCTGATGCGTTTTCAACAGTAGCAGCAAGACCACCAGTTAAAACTGTCTCGGTTGGTACTCAGACAGTTAATATGTCAACACAAACAGAGTCCAATGTACGTGCAGACCCTCCGAAGCTTACTAGAGGCTCAGTGACTCCTCGCGATGTGCCGAAGCAGGTTGTGGGACAACAGACACCGGTGCAGAGTTGTAGAACTCCACGGGCTAAGTCTACTTTTAGTCTCTTTCAAAACTTCGCCTCTCGCGACAAGCATTAAGCGTCTGGTTCTGGTGGTTAACTAGGATGTCCAGCGGTCTGGAAAACCAGGAAAGGCCAGGGAATGTTCTTTAAATCAGAGAAAAGTCAGGGAATTTTATGATGTCTCCGTGTTCTACCTGATTAGTAGATGTTTCAACCCATTAAGCGGAGCAGAGAAAGATATTGGACATGGTTGCAGGAATTTCTGTTCAAGCTACAATTGCTCGGTCACTCCTTTCTTTTAACTTCACTAAGGCTCATTCATACGTTGACCTTGCTTTTGCGTGTGAAGGTAAAATTAAGCTTATTTTCCCGTTTTTCCCTGTAAATTAATGTCTAGTTGGAAAACCGGTAAAAGTCCGGGAATTTCTTTGTTGCTGCTCGCTGGACACACTGTTAATTTACATTGATGATGGAAGTAGCTAGTAGCTACACTTGCAAGCGCTGGTAGAAAGAAATTGAAGAAGTTTGAATTTTTAAAAAAGGTACATATTTGTGATTTCTAGCGCCACGCTTTACAAGGGCCTATTAGTTAATTTGAAGTGATAATGCCATTTTATATTCATCGTGTTATGTTTAAATGTTTTGAGTGAGCTGTTCATTCTACTGGCAAATGGAAACGGAAAATTAAAGGAAGAGAAGAATAGTAATTAGTGAAAATTCAGAATTAAGTAATGGTGTTGTTTTCTTCTCCAGGTTCCTAGTCTCAATTTAAAATTTCCTGGAAAGAAGTTGTTTGGCAATAACTTGGACCCGCAGTTCGTGAAGAGTAGACAGGAAGGTCTGGACGAGTTTGTGAAGAAGTTGATGACTGATGAGAGACTTGTTCAGTTGTAAGTATATATTTTTTTATGTTCGCAAAATTAACCTCTCTCTATTGTTTCTTTACTGCATATGTTGTTCTGTAGCAGTCTTAACTCCTGTTTGGGTTTTCTTCGAAATAACAATCTTTTTCCTCTAGAAATTAGAGTGTAGTTGCAAAATGTTTTCATTAACTTGTACTTTATTTACTTGCTTAGTTTCATTTATGGGCTGAGCAGACAGCATCAGCCTAAGCCCGTCACTTGTCTGAGGAATGGCGTCCCTAGGCGATCACTCTTCTGGGATAGGGAAGTTAGCAAGCAGGGCCTTTGAAGTATCAGGTTATTGCGAAAATAATGTCCATTTCAAACCCTCAATTTCAAAAATGTATATTTCAGGTTCTGGTACATGTCTTGAATCAAAGTAAGAACTATTGTCATCTATGCACTTTTGTCAGCGGGATTCAAACTATTTATTCCTTCTGCACAAAAGGCTGGGGATAAAAATGGCAACAAATTATCTGAATGCTTTGGTTTTTGGAAGACTTTTCTACGTATGAAAAGGTCCAGGTGCTTGAAGAAAAGAAAATCCGTAGGCGAAAGGTCTGGCAAGTATGGCGGATGGGGTAGGGTTTCATAACGCAGTGAATTCAGTTTCTGCAGAGTCTGTTGTGTAATGAGTGGGCGAAAATTGTCCTGTAAGAGAAATGCTGTTTTTCGATTGACCAGAGATGGACGTTCAATTGCAATGCACGGTGCATATAATCAATTTGGCGACAGTGTTTCTCTGCTGTATTGGTTTTATCTGGATTCAAAAAGCTATAGTAAAGAATACCTGTTGCGCTCCACCAGACACTCACCATCATTTCATCGGCTGCAGTTGGGCTTTCGAAAGTATTTTGTTGGTTCATCACTGTCCAACAATTGAGCATATCGTTTTCTGTTGTTGTTTAACATACATTTTTCATCGCAGGTAAAAATGCGATCTAGTAAAGGGATGTTTTTGTTGCGCAAAAGAAGTGCAGAACGTATCTCATAACGACGGTGTCTTTGTTGGTCAGTTAGCTCGTGAGGAACCCATTTATCGAGCCTTTTTTACTTCTCTTGTCTATTCCAGATGTGAAGCTTCGTTGATCTTGAGTTCCGCTGCGACTTCTAGAGTGATTTTTCGGGGATCCACTTCAAAGATTGCTTTCAGCTGATCATTGTCAATGGCTGTAGCCCTTCCTGGACCCTCTTTCACTTCGAGGTCCTCATCTCCATTCCTAAATTGCAAACCACCGTTGCACCATACGGTCAATAGTTGTTCCTTGGCCAAATGCTGCATTCGTGTCGCGGCTGGTTTCCGCTGCTGTAGGCTAGTTTATGATCATACAAAAATATTGATCGTAATTGCTTCTTTCTTGTTCATATGTAGCATAATGGTCTAACCTGACAGAGGCAACATTGTTTAACATGCTCCTGCAACCCCATAAATAAAATTGCTATACGTAAATGTAACATCAACACACTGATGTAAATAATTATTCTACAATACCGTGTCCAGCTTTACAGGTACAAACACCGACATTATTTTTGCAACAACCTGATACTATTCCGGCGTTCCCGTGGTAGAAGACAGAGAGATCCACATGCCGACCCAAAGTTCCCGACATTACCAACTGGGTTCGCTTTTGTTATTTGATAAATTATGAGATCACTTTTAGTAATTTATTTATGTTGTGGATAAATATAAGAACTGATGTTGTACTATTTAAAGAGTCCTGCAAACCCAGACCCGCACTAGCTCGGCCGGCCCGTGCAGATCACTACTATTAAAATAAAGGAAACATATTTGCTATGATGATACCCGGACGATGTTTTCTGTTAGGTAATTAGCCTAAAAGCCCGGGAAAATGAACAGAAAATAAAAAAGAACGAAAGAACTAAACGGAGTAGTGGTCTGCACGGGCCGGGCCGGGCTTGTGTGGGCCTGGGTTTGCAGGACTCTATCTACATACTCACATAAGATTAAATTGAAAAGCTAATAGGCAGTATTAAGGTATAATAAGCGTATGACTCATGACCCCTAACCGTTAACAGCAAAACTAAAAGTAGCATCTAGATTGTTTTGAAAGTTTCGGTAGTATTAAAATATAGTGAGACCGAGCAGCCGTAGCTCAGTGGTAGAGCATTGGTGTAGCATTCGGGAGGTCGTGGGTTCGATCCCAGCGGCCGATCATCCTGACTGAAGTTTTTCCTTAATGACACCAAGTAAATGCCGTGATGACTCCTTCAACATAGGCCCTGGACGACACCTTCCCGAATCCTTTCCCCTCCCCTATCCCGGCCTGAGCCTTAGTTGCCTTAAAGGCCATAAATTCAGTTCAAATGGTATTGAGACATGTATATAACTTCATTAGTAAGTTCAAATTTAGTCGAACTCTTACTGGGTGTGTAGTAAATTTCATTGATTCTTGCGTTGAATAATACACACTCCGACTTCTACGCATGGAAGAATCCAATCGAAAAAGAGACAGTTTCAGTGTTCTACAATACAAATGTAGAGAATATACGTAATAAAAGGGATGTATTTATATTGTGTATTTACTAAGATATATTGTGTATATATATCTTTCTTCCTCTTCAATACACTCTTCTGAATTTCTCCGTAATATACCTCGTGTTTGGTGTGTTTTTAATGGTTTTGAAATCCTTTTCCATTTTCGTTAGATCTGAAGTCCGTGATTTTTTCCAATTGAATAAACAAGAGTCTGATTCCGAAGGCGATGGAGACGAGTCTACTGAACCTGAATCAAATGATGCTCAAGACAGTCACACAGTTAACCTGGGACCTTCTGAAAGACTTCAGTAAGTTTTCTTCTATTTTGTTACTTTTCACTCGACATATAATATAATAGTGAAGAAACTAGTGGTAGGTAGTCTTTTTCATTCTATTTTACGTAAATTTTCCGAAATTTCCTAATCACTTCTTTTGCTGTGGTTATTCGTACGACATAGTAGCGTGGAGTAGAAATATTAATAGAATCTTTTTTTGTAAAACTACACACGTTAAGTTTTTGACAGAAATGGAGTTAACAACACTACTGTGTTTGTTATGCGTAGACGCACGTCATGTGAGAAAACACGCATGTGTTAAGTTATTGCCTGCGCTTGGTATGTTGGTAATACGTAGACGTTTTTATGAGAAACTACACATGTCATCGAACCCTGGTATAGTTTTTTTAAAATTATTTTTTGTTTTTTAATGAAAATAACTTTTCTCTCTTTTTATATATATAAACGCATTAGGAATTCAATAAAATTAATGAACAAACCCATGTGGAGATTATGTAAGTCAGGTAAGGTATTTTTTATAATTGCACACACGATTAAAACATTAGAACATACTATTATGCTTCCATTCTGTTTGTATACACCTATTTTATACTATTATGATGTTACCACATCTCAGATTTTCCAAAAATAGGGTATAGAACAGTTTCTCTAATTGTTCTCAAAACTTGATTTTCCTGACATGTGTCGTTTTACAAAAAAAGCGATTGAATTGTTAATTTATGTGTGAGTACAACATGATAAAACCAATTAATAGACTTCATACATCGCAAATTTTTCAATACAGTTGTTACAGTGGCAGATCAGCTATCATGCGAAACAATATTATGTCGTTCAGAATATATCATCAATATATCAAAGTTCACGACAATTACTTTGAAAGCTTAAAACAGTATCCAAGTAATCGTATCCTTGATACAATGAAAGAACTGCTTTTTGACTAAAAGCGAATAATACCGTGTGTTATATTATATAGAAAGATTAGGTCAGATATTAACTTCGCTTTAAAGTGATAACTTTATACATTTGTCTTAAACTGAAACTGTGTTCAAATTTATCGTAATGCCCACAGTCTCCAAATTTTGTATTAAAATAAATAAAAAGAAAGAAACCTCACCAACATTAGTGTATATTTTTAGTCAAACAGACTTCAAATGAATGATCTTTATTGAAATTTTGATCGACCAACGACTAAGATTTATATATATATATATAAAACTGCTTTTAACGTTTCAGTACTATCAAGGCAGACTGTTTCTTAAAACGAATCTAAGATTTTTAATTAAATCCAGCATGATGGAATATATTGAACTAGTATTTGAAGTTTTAGACACTTACCTCCGTGAACTTCTAAGTTTGTTTTGAGTGTAATTTATTTAACTCAGACAGTATGCATTTTCAAAGGAAGAAAAATGCAGTAGAAAACTATAAGAATACTAGTGTGGACGTATCAGGGGACTTTGATAAACAAAGTGGCAAGATATTTAAACTGGAAGGCTCATTTTATGAATTACTTAATTGTTTGTCGCTATTTATTTGACTTTTTGTGTGCAGTACTGCAGTTGTCACCATTAATGTTCTGCTAGTGGGGGCAGATCTTTTTCAAAGCAAATTCAGGAACTCAGTCTTAGGCCGTTTCTCCACCCGTGTCCGACATTCAGTCACTTTCAGAACTTGGTTTTTCATCTCATGCATCTTTCAGCAATAACCATAACTTTATTTTACTTTACACATAGTAAGTCTTACAATACAGTATAGTGTTACAGTAAGTGCTACATACCGATACTATTGTGCAATAAAAGGGATAAGTCTCATTTTTGAGAAAATTGAGATAATTGCACTGTTAAACTGAAAATGGAGGTCCTCATAATTACGGAAAAGGGGATTAACTACAGCCAATACGAAGATAGCGATGAGGATAGGTGCTTTGTAAACTTGCAGTGTTTACGTAAATCTTATCACATTTTTCCTTCTGTGAAATTAGTAAAATGTCAGTTATCCCCTTTTTGCAAAATAGTGACGGTGTAATCTTGGTTTATTTTACACATTCTGTTCCACACAGATCATTTTGTTTTATTCTCAGATCGATGCATTTCTTTCTTTCAATTCTAAGAAGGTTACACATAATATTTAACCCTAAATTTCCTTTTACTCATATTGCCTTCCCTTTTAAAACAACAAATGAAGCGTACGTGTTGGTACGCGGAAATATTTGTGGTGTGTTTAGTGTTTTTATTGTGTACTTGTTGTTTAGCTAGGAACATCTGGACATCCTAAGCTTATCATGTTTTCCTCGTTGCAAAACCAACCATTGGATATCTTCTAGTTCTCTTTGACCTTTCTTCAGTCATATCTTTAATGCTATCCTTTCATATGCGTTTCCCCCACAAAAACATAAGCGACTGTTTAGGTGAAGGTGTTACTTTATTTTATATTAAAATGTACGTCTATATTCATTATATAAACATAATGTGTTACATATGGTATTTCTAACATAAAATAAAGTCTACCTAAAAATGTTTAAAATAGATCCATAGCTCTCAGTATTTCGATGAGCCAATTAAGTTGCTAAAAGACGAAGGTAAAAAGCACATTAAAGCCATGATCAGTTGAAGTCGTGGAACTGTTAAAGAAGGACTGAGCCGAGCTTTTTTTTTAAATGTCCAGGTAGGCCTTTTGTATTAACTTTATGCTTGATGACGTGTCCTATCCAACTGTCCTGTCTACAGGTTTGTGTGCCCGATTTTTACTCTATCTACCCACGAGATCCTTCGGTAACATTATATTTAAAATGGCTGAAACCATATCCTGTCAACAAATTCAAGCGTCCAGATCTCGCTTCCGTGCGGTAGTATGGTCTACGCGCATTTTCTAACTAGTCGTTTCCCATAGCTCAGTGTTGATAACATTGGGTATGTATAGCTTTCTTTTCTGTTAAAAACTGACCTTGGCTTAGTTAATGTGGCTGCTTGCTACTTCGTCCATCGGATTATTTTCATTCCGAAATACGTGAGTTCGTTTACTATGACTATGTGGCATGCCGGTTGATGACAAGGATCGCTACCAGTTTGTAGTTGCTAAGTTGTTTATACACGTTTATTTGTGAAGAATTACTGAATGTTAAACCATTGTGTGTGTGTGTGTGTGTGTGTGTTTTTTTAAAAATATTTTTATTATCTAGGGTGAAACCGAGTGATTTCCATTTCCTAAAAGTGATAGGAAAAGGCAGTTTTGGAAAGGTTTTTCTGGCCAAGCACAAAACAGAAAACAATTTCTATGCAATCAAGATCCTACAGAAGAAAGTGATCATTAAAAGGAATGAAATAAAGCATATCATGGCAGAGAGAAATGTACTACTCAGGAACTTGAATCATCCTTTCTTAGTAGGACTTCATTACAGCTTTCAAACTCCTGACAAATTATATTTTGTTTTGGATTACATAAATGGCGGTGAAGTAAGTATGT
Organism: Lepisma saccharinum; assembly: GCA_022664845.1. Lineage (NCBI taxonomy): Eukaryota > Metazoa > Arthropoda > Insecta > Zygentoma > Lepismatidae > Lepisma > Lepisma saccharinum. The sequence goes on from JAGDQP010010939.1 coordinate 31,638, forward strand.
TTTTATTTAATTCTCACAGTGTTTACATTAACGTTTGTTGAAAATATTTCGTTCTGTTTCTCTTCACACAAAGGAAATAGAAAATAAGTAATTTTCAGATTCTGTAAAGGAAAGGAAGTTCCTATAAAATAGGTTAAAATAGCTGTTATGTTTAGCCAGAAGGAAAAATAAAACCATTCTGAATCGTCCAAGGCCTCCGCGATTAACACAGGTCCAAAAGTTATGCCGGTGTGGGAAAGTCGTTGTAAAGCGTGAAGAGTGTCTACGTTATTAGAAAATAACGTTTTGTTTGAGTTATTTATAGCCTTATCGAACTCGTTGCTGAATTGTATTTATGGCCTTCAGGCATATATGACTTAGGCCGGGATTGGGGAGGGGAGTGTGGGAAGGAACTCAGCCAGGGTGGCGACTTGAGCGCATTAGCTTAGCGTGATTGAGGGGCCGTGGTGGTTCAGTGGAGGAGCGCTCACTTCTGGTGTGTGGGGTCTCCAGTTCGTACCATGTGGGTTTTGTGCTGGTCAGACATGTTTTCTTAGGTCCTCCCATTTTCTGCACTCCATCCATTTCTCCATCATCATCTATTCGGCCTGAACCAAAGTTGCCTAAAGGCCTTAAAATATCACAAGTTAAAAGTAACAAGATTTAATCCCATTATCTATGACGACCAAGAGACAGTGTTTCATTGGTCGAGCAGATAGTATTGTTGGTAAATTTTTAGGGTACAGTCAAGAGGCGTAGTTTTAGAAAGAAAATTAGTATTTTCCTGATTTTATTTTTCAGTAACAAATTTTTAAGAAAAACTTTTGTGAATTGAAGTAGAATTTTTGTTAAAATTTAGCAATTCGTTGAATTGCCGATTACGTGAAATTTTTTTCACCAATTATTTTTGATCAGTGCTTTCTGCTTTGCTTATCTTGTAAGCGATTCCACAACGTTTATTGTACTAAAAGAGAAAAGTGTTACATAGATGTGCTGCTGTTAAAAACTTAACTTTTATGCTCTTACCGGAGCAAGAGAGACACTATTCTTGCTTCGTTTCTGCAAAGCATTAAAAATAAATTAAAATTTCTTTATAAAATAATGCTGGGCACACTCAGGACCAACGACCTTCTTTCGCTTTTTAACCTAAGAGTACCCAGACAAAATGCCCGTTCCCAACACCATTTCTACCTCTCAAAACCTAGATTGTGTTTGGTCCAACGATCTCTTGTATTCAGATTTTCACATCTCTTCCTTTGTCACCAGATTTTTGCTTCAGTAAAAGTAAATTTCTAAAGAATTGTGAGAATCTGGAATGAAAAAAAAAAAGATGTTACTCTTCCTGTAAAATTATCATTTTTTGTTGTTATTATTATTGTTATGTAACACAAGAACAATGTAAAATGGCGCATGCTGTATCCGTGCTAACTTCTAATAATTAAAATAAATAAAAGTACTTTTTATAGGAATTTCATACCATACATTCTTCTTTTAATATAATATACGTCGCAAGAGTACCTATGACATCCCTTCTTAATTATTTTTTTCAAATGGTCACTTTTATTAATTTTACAATTGTATAAAGTGTGTATTACAAATAATAGTTGTTTGTTTTTAGAAAAGAAGAAGAAAAATATAATTACTAAACAGGGTTGTGCAATATCATCGATGCGACGGCACTGCCACCTAGTTGATCTTGGATTATAAAAGCTCACAGCGCACCTGGTGGTCATGACACGAACTACCAGTACTCTCCTCAGTAAAGGGAGGAATTTTAAAGAAAAAAATATCGATTTATTCAATACCTTATTATTTTTTAGTGAGCTCAAGTGTGATTGTTTCATTGGCGGGCCAACAGGAATAACGATCGAGCCGGATGTGACTCGCGGGTCGTCTATTAAGAAACCCTGATCTATGACATAATCAAGAAAGAAAGGGCAGCTAAAAAGCTACCGGTATAAAATTCATATGCAATGTCAACAAAATGATTAATTTCAATTAGTTTCACAAAATCTTTAATATTGCTTGGATTTTCTTATTTTTAATAAAACTGTGAAAAAAAATGCTAAATACTAATTTTAAAAACTACAACATATTAGGCGAGATTTCCGGTAAGTTTAAGTGGATAACGAAAAGATCATAGCAAAAACTACAAGTCTTTAATTGTGGACATCATTTTCGCCAGAAAATTCTTATTTTTTTTTTCTTTCGTTTATTGGTTTCCATATACAGTACTTTTTCATCACAGGTATTATCAAGAACTTAGGAAAAATGAATTTTCTGTCACGCATGTTGTTACATATTATTTATAATTTTATCTTAACTTTTCATTGATAGACGAATTATCATTTTAAAGTACAATTAAACCTTATCGAGAATGGCATCCAGGAAAATCCTGAAACTAGAGAAAACCTTTATTGTGGAGTTTTTTCTGGCAGTTTGTGTTTACTGACAGGAAGAAGCGGGAAAAGACAAAGAATACAAAAGATCAGAAAATTTTAATTCTGTTGTGTGTGCGGGGGGAAAGGATCCTCTCGGGGTGGGAAGAGAAAATTTCCTAATATTTGGAAATTTACTGAATGGAAAATGATTAGAAATTCCTGAGTTATCGAGAGATCCCGTGGGCTCGGGTATTCATTAGATCCGGGGACTTTCTGAAGTTTCGGGAACTTGCACATCCTTCCTGTTAACAGTTGCTCGTGTGAGTGTAGGGTTTCTAATTGTATTATTTTCGGAAAATGTTCCGTAATGCGTTCTGATGTCAGACAGATAATTACGCAATGCTCACCACATTTACGTATCTATATTAATATACATCATCATTATATCTTGATAATTTTATTTCTTTGATAAGGAAAGCGTGTGCTTTGCTTTCGGAAACTTGGCAGTAAAATTTCTCCATGCTTGAATTGCCATTTTTCGTAAGTAAAGCCATGTTTGAAATCTTACTGTACACGGATTATACAACTAAACCTATGTTACAAAAAGAAAGAGACGTGCACAATCAAAAGTTTAATAATTAGCTTAACAATTGAATTTGATTTTTTAAAGAGCTTTAATAGTA
>JAGDQP010010939.1:39680-54308 GCA_022664845.1 Lepisma saccharinum
ACCCGGCAGAAAACTCCTGGTCCTCCAGGTTAACCACCCCACACCGTTAAATATCAGCGGGTTATGAAGCCTCAAGATTTAGAGGAGGCGAAGGATCGACTACGGTCCTAGGAGCCGGATAAGTAAGTAAGTAAGCAAGAACAGACGAAGTTAAAGAGTACAAGGGCCAAAAAATTGGTTACAGTGGAACTGTTCAAACAAATGTGCGTGGAAAATAACAGACTAATTGGCCACCTGGAGTCATAAATCGTGTGCAAAAATTATAGAACAATTCGTAGTTTAAGTAGACAGCTTGAAATCATCCTGGTCTTTGTCCAAATCTCGCTCCCTACGACTGAGAAGAAATATTTGGTCGGTAAGTAGTTTGACGATAACAAAGAAATGAAATATGAAGTCACTACATGATCGCGGGTAGAGGCGGCTGAAGTTTAATACCAAATTTAAAAGAAAAAATGTTCCAAGACTCAACAAATGCCTTGATAAAACACTTTAAGACATGTGGTCACTAGAGGTTACCCTTTTTTTTTTTTTTAATATGTTCTTATCTGCTCGTACGATTTGGATGTTATTTAACAACTATTTTTAATAGATTATGCATATTTGAATATTTTTAGCTTCATGTGGTTGTGCTGTATTATATCCTTAAACACATATTTTTCTCTTTCATGTAGGCGTATGATCGATCTGTCGATTGGTGGTGTCTTGGGGCTGTTCTCTATGAAATGTTGTATGGTTTACCGCCATTTTACTGCAGAAATACTTCCGAAATGTATAATAATATCGTCAATAAGCAGCTTCTGCTTCGAAGCACAGTTTCTGAAAGCGCTAGGGATATTCTAACGAAGGTAAGATTCTGAATTTATAGGCAAGTGCACGGATTCTGTCAAAACCCCGAAAGCGGAGCTGTCACCTTCCCTCCAAGTATCAAACACACCCGTCCAACTTTAAAATTTTTACGTTTAAAAATAGAAAACCTGGAAAACTCTCCCAAATTCAGCTTTACGTCCCCCTCCAAACTGGAAATCCTGGTATAATCCCTGGGTAGGCGTGTGGTAATTCAACATTAATGATTCTGCATTGATTTCGATTAATTTGATTTTTTTTAATGGCCTTTAGCCATCTAAGGGTCAGTCCGGGATAGGGGAGGGGAAGGAATACGGGAAGGTGCCAGCCAGGGCCTAAGTTGAAAGTACTGATTTCGATTAATTGTTGCACTTGTTTATTTAGGTATTGATTAAACAAGAATCGTGAAGTTCATTGTTACGTACTTCTAATCGCTAAGAAAGTAAAATCCATTTCCTAGGTTTTTAAATGGATTAACGTATCATATACGTAACTGGTTCACTACTCTGTATCAAATAACTTCATAGTAGATGAACCAAAACTTAAGATAGGTTATATTTTGCGTAGATACTTAAACAAAAATGAAATTAAACTTTAAAATTAAATGCTCTCTGAATTAGAAATAACTAAAGAAACCTTATTCAACTCTTATAATAAAAAATCATGTAATATATAATGTTCAGTCTAGAAAAATGGAGACAAAAACTGAACTATCTATTTATGAATTCATGTTAAGTTATACAACTGTTAAAATAAGTTATAATGTACTAAACCAATGCAAAAATTGTATTAATCTCAAAATAACCCACAACAATTGAAAAAGTGATCACAACAAAAATTAAGAGTGAATCCGGGCATGTTGACCTAGTATACAAGAGTTGCAAGCTCAGCAACTAAGACAACAGAAGAGGAAAATAAGAAATAATACAACTGGCGCAAGAGGATCAAATAAACATCAGTCGCTAAAAGAACGACGTGGCGTTTGGTGTTACTTTAGGGCGTAGTAAAGCCCATTCCTCGTGTGAAATATGTGGAATTATGTCTTTCAGTAGGGGCCGTATTATGCATTGCGAGAGGTAGTAGTTCTAGTGGTTGAATCTTGAAATTTCATTGTTGCGGTTTCTCTAATTAAAAGGAATCTAACGTAAATTGTTTAAATGAGGGAAACCTCAGAATTACATTTTCCTTAAATTGGACGCAAACTCCTAACACGGCGTTCTTAGGGTCAGTTTTACAATTGACCGCTAATCTTCTAGTCAGCGCTAAGTTGAGGCCAACTCTCATTTTGCGTACTCACATTGGTCAAAATCAGACTCGGCCTCAACTGAGCGCTGACTAGAAGTTGAGCGGTCGATTGTAGAACTGACCCGTAGTAGCGCAGGTATATGAAACACACACATATCGTTTGAATTAGTCGGAACGAAGAAACTGAATGAATGTACGTCTAAAACGTTGATTGAGCACATACGTAACTCATCCAGCAATTCTCAGTAAAAGTACAGAGCAAATACTGAAGAGCCCAAGAAAAAAATTGAACAGATGTTAAAGACAGTCCCATCTTGGGATTGCTGATAAATGTTGATTCAGAATAAATTCACAAACTAATAAAACTGTCTTTCTCTTTTTACTGACAATCGTAATCTAAGCCAATGGTTGTCGTGTAGAGTCTGGACATTCGAATGGTGAAGAGAGGCGTCTAGAGGCGAAGATAGGGCCGAGCATTGTTCGGCAGCCTTTTTATATGGTTCTCTGAATGACGGAATGATGCATAGTGGACTTGTCACTTCCCAAGATATTGGCGCCTGTTGTTCTCGATTATCCATAGTTGTGCAGTATCCTACTGTGTGCTCAAAGATGGCTGCTTTTTACTCAGGATAGCGGACATTGCCATCACAATTCTAGAATGTGTGTGTAAACTCCATATACATAATACTAAAAGTTGTCCGTGCTGAGAATCTCTATCCGCTATGATTTATTTTGCTAAGAAATTACAATAAATTGAAGTATCTCAAAATTAGCTGAAATTAAAGTACATAATTAAATTAAATAAGTACAAGTGAGGAATAACTGTCCATGGATGGGTTCTTAAAAAGTAATTCTCTAGAAACAAATTCTAAGCGCAGAAATTCCTGTTATGAATATTCCACCTTAACAACAAAATGTTCAGGTATTACCTTCTTTCGTATATGCCTACCGTTGGAAGGTTGTGTCTTTGAATTTGTCACAAAGGTGAAACAAACATGTGCACAGGATTGTTTGTTGATAATTTCGTTGCTAAGCCCAGAGTTGGTTCCGTTAGAACACTGGTTCTCAACGTATTTCACTCTGGTCTAGCATATGACTTCACACGAACGGCAATGACTCGCTGCTGCGCACGCGCACACTGTAAAAAAAAGTACCTGTGAATTGGGAGTACAAAATTCCAATTTTGCACTCACAATTTTTGAGAGGCTGTGGCGAACCCAGGGTTGGGTTTAGAGGGGCGGTTCTTTTCCTCCCAGTTCTTGGGAGGGAACAGGTTAATAGAAACAAAAACGAAGCTAAAATATGAATCTCTGGGTCCGTGACTGCCTTTGAGAAATATGTAGTATATTGTATTCCCGATTTTTGAGAGTCTGTGACGAGATTCATATTTTACCATCGGTTTTGTTTCTATTAATCTGTTCACTCCCAAGAACTGGGAGGCAAAGAACCGCCCCTCTAAACCAAACCCTGGGTTCGCCACAACCTCTCAAAAATTGGGAGTACAGAATTCGAATTTTGTACTCCCAATTCAGAGGTACAGTTTTTACAGTGTAGCTTCTTGCCATTTTCTTTTTTTTTTTTTTCCAAAAAAAGTATTGGATAAAAATATTTGAATTACTTTTGCTAGCGAAATCAGAGTCCAAGAAGTTTTGCGGCTCACCTAACAAATTTCGTCTTCTTAACTGTTGAGAATCACTGAAAATGCATGTCAAGTATTTTTTTTTTTTTTTTTTTTTATGTAATGTGATTTAGTCGGATGAATAAGAAATAAACAACTGGAGAATCCATAACTAGAAAGGAATGTACACCATATACAAATATAGTGACTTGTACAAGAGTGAAAAATTAAATTTATTCAGAATTAATAGACATATTCTTGTTGTGTATTAAATTAGTAAAATTAAACAAACAAAAATAGTATTAAGATGTGAAACTATCAGCTGATGGTATATTTTTTCAGCTTCTGCAGAAAGATAGAAGTTTGCGATTAGGATCTGGAGAAGGAGATTTTGAGGACATTAAGAGGCATGAATTCTACAAGTGTATTAACTGGGAAGATTTGGTAAAGAAGAAGATAAAACCACCATTTAACCCAAATGTTGTAAGTAATTTTATTTTCAATTTGAGAAAGAAATAATTTTCTGTCTAGTACTCAGACCGTACTATTTTCATATTTTATTTTATGCATTCATTTGGTTTTGCATCATTGATCTCAAGCAAACAAAGCATGATTCTGTATAAAAGTAGACATCTTTTTTTAGTTTTTTTTTTTTTTTTAATTCCAACGATTTCAGGGGTAATAAAAGTGCATTCTTATGGTATTCAGTCTTTCATAAAATTGAATGAACATAAATTGGTATTTATGTTAGATTTATTATTTTATTTAACGTAGTTATGGGCCACATAGTACAGGTAGTCTAAGCCCTTTACATGTCTGAGAGGTGACGTCCTCGATAATCACTTCCGAGGGCAAGGAGGAGGAAATGTTCCCCAGTCTCGAGATTTTTATTATATAAAGTGTACGGGCAGCTATGGATAAGTCCGTTACACGTCTCAGGGATGATTTATAGAGAAAACATACCCAAGGAGCGATTTTATTATTTCAACTAACACATCATCGAACTAGGTAGAATTTTCCCGAAGAAGAGTTTCCTGAAGCTGTTTTAATCTGTCCTCCATCATGCTGTTAGTTTCTTCTATGTGCACCATATCGCATTCCTTGCACTTCGTGAAAAGTGCATGAGAAGAAACAGAGATTTGAGAATTAGAAAGCAAAAAAAACATTAGTAAGAAAATTGAAAGAGGAAAAGAAGATAAAGGAATCGAGTTATCAGCTGGAACGAAGGACTAAACGTAAGTAAAACATGGGAAGGAATGCTGAGAAAAGCAGATGATGATGAGAAAAAGAAAAAAGAGGACTGCAAATTGATTGAACAGCCAAGATGATAGCGAAAGGACCAATGGGAAAAGTGAAAGGGAAAAGGGCGTGGCGTGGAAAGGAGAACGATAAAGGGAACAGAAAAGTAAAGGGGAGGGCTAGGCCTGGAAAAGGGAACGGAAGAAGGGTGTGGCATGGAAAAGAGAACACGAAAATGAAGGGGAGCAGAGAGACTGGAAAAAAGTACGCGAAAGTGAGGGTGAAAAAAAAGGCATGACCTAGAATGGTAAACAGAAATGGAAGGGCGTGGCCTGGAAAAGGAAACGGAAGTGAAGAGAAGAAAGGTGTGGCCTGGAAAGAATGGAAAAGTGAGTGGGAGAAGGGTGTGGTCTGGAAAAGTGAATGGGAGAAGGACGTGTCGAAAGGTGAACGGAAAAGTGGAGATAAGGGCGTGTACTGGAAAGAACACGAAAGAGGAGAAAGGTCGTTGCGTGGAAAGGATAAATATAAAAGGGCGTGGCCTTCAAAGGAGAAGACAATAGTGGCGGAATTATTATACGTATCTGCCCAGTCTTTATTGTTTACCCTTACTAATTTATTGTGGCAATACAACGATGACTTATCCGGCGTTAGTATGAAGTGTAGATTACAAACTCTTTGATTAAGAGTTTTATTTGCATGTCTGTTTTGCCGACAATTTTAAAATAGTTGTGAGACCAGGAGTGCACCAAACTTGTTACTAGTTCTATCTGCCCGGTTGAGAATAAAAAAAATGCAGCAATATCGGGGTTAAGTTCTTTCTATGTTTATTACAAACCTACTTCTATTTTGCTATATGGATATTTGTTCTAATTTGTGGAGCGTTTTTTTAAAATCCAATTTGTTTCTTTCCAGTGTGATAACCTTGATCTGAGAAATATTGATCCTGAATTCACGAAAGAACCTATTCCTTCGTCACTGGAGAAATCGCAGCAACATGGCATTGGACTTTCTGCCAGCGTATTAGATGCAGATGACGCTTTCGTCGGATTCTCGTATGCCCCTCCCATCGGAGAACTTCAATGACAGTATGCCAAGCTTCAGAAGCCGAAGAGCCTGAAGAAAGTTCTTAGTTCCTTCCTTATACCAAAGTGGTGCTAGATGCCCTGCAAGAGAGAGAGAGAGAGAGAGAGAAAAGAAACCCGTAATTGTATATGAAGTACTTGTGATGGGTAAATTATACCAGGGACGTACCAAATGTTTCGCGATAGGTAGTAGCGTCCCTAAAATTCGTGTTCAATAATTGTACCCATTAAGTATTCCATTTACAAGACACGGAAGTTTTGAATCCATTATTAAGGTCTCCAATCGCTAAATACTTGGAGCGTCCCAAAATTGTACCTTTTTTTTTCGTTTTCAGTGGGTTCGCAAACCTATGTAATATTTCCTTCCATTTTGTAGTCCGATACTAAAACGTGCCTTATAAGTACCAAAGTATAAAGTACTAGTGAGACTGGTTAACATTTATTTGTTAGTGAACAGGGTTTCTCAGAAATTATGCTCAAGTTATTAGCTGTTTCCATTTTGATTATAGAAACGCTTTATTTTGAATGCTGTTAATAGTTTTCCAAAGAAAGAGTACTTCTATGTGTTAAAGAGAGATTGTATAAGAATATTTTTATGGTCCGTGCACTCAGTGTAACATAGCGTATTAAGCTTCTTCTGTGGAACATTCCTGTTGTATTGGATTAGGATCATTCCGAAATATTGTCGATGTATGTGTACGTTATTAAGAGATATACATATAATATGTATCCATTTTGTATTTATTTATTTGTCAGTAAAATGCATGTTAAACAATGGTAGGATGGCACGACGGAGTATTCAAAACTGTTGTTTTAGTTATGTAGTTAAGTGTTAACAGAACTATCATTGTTAGGAGTTACTTTGTCTACGACGACTCATTGTTGGAACGTGTTTCGAATTTCTTTCTACTTAGACCTGAATTTTTAAGGTAGTTCTGTTATTTAAAAAAATACATAAATATTTTGATCTTAATATAATGGTCGATCAGATATAAAGAAGACTTTTTTGGAACATATTTATTCCATCACATTTACAAAATAAACCAGAGTTATCGAAGTTGTTCGTTCTTAAGTGTCAGTAAGCCTTGAAATGGCGTTCATAAAATCACTACTAAACTATTATTGACCTGAGCCAAAGTTGCCTAAACACTATAACTGAAAGATAATTTTTTCCACGTTATTTTCGGGGACACGTAACATTTTTAATATATACATATAAGGTGGTAAAAAAAAGCCTTACGTCATAGGGTGCAAAGACGTACACGTACGTCACAAACACAAGACAAGCGGTGACGTTTCGCGAAAGCGTTTTTCCACATGATAGAGGACTGGTACGAGACCGGTGCTAAGAAGTCGTCATGTCATATGTATATATATATATCATCATCATATTCAGCCATTTTCTATCCACTGCTGGATGAAGGCCTCCTCATTTTTTCTCCACATGCCGGTTACCTGCTATCCTCATCCACGTGGTTCCTGGAAAACGCTTGATTTCATCTACCCATCTTGCATTTGGACGTCGTCTCGGCCGTTTCTTTTCTCTAGGAATCCAGTGTAGTACATTTGTCGTCCATCTGTTCGTCTTGCTGTCTGACCGGCCCATCTCAACTTCATCTTCTTCGCAGTCTTGATTTCATCCTCTACCTTCGTTTGTGCGCGAATCCATTCATTTGTCTTCCTGTCCCTCCTGGTTATTTCTAGCATGCATCTCTCCATTGTTATTTTGTGTAACTTTTCATCTTTGAGTTGTTGGCGCATTCAGTGCCCAAGTTTCACAGCCGTACATGATCACAGGTAAGACACATTGATTATAAACTTTACGCTTCAGACACACTGGAAGTTTGCTTTTGAAAATAAAGTGTAGTCTTCCAAACGAACTCCACGCCATTTTACATCTTCTGTTTATTTCATCAGTCAACTTGGTATTCCATGTTTTGAGCTCGCCTAGGTAAACATACTCATCAACTATGCCTATTGTCTCTCCGTTAATCTTCACTTCCTTCTTTGCAGCATGTTGGTTGTACATTACTTTTGTTTTACTTAAGTTCATTTTAAGGCCGATTTTCGAACTCTCGTTACACAGCTCTTCCATTCTGGTTGGTCATCACATATAGACTATATCATCACATATATATGTATAGGAATAGGCCGGGTAGGTAATATAATAGGTGAAATTTGAATAGACAGGAAAGGAATTGTACTTGCGTTGTATCCTAAGGGAAATTACGAATACAAATTCACACTACTTACTTTGACTTGTAAAGTCATCCTCAGTAAAGTAAAAAAAAAAGAGTAAGTTCACTGAATACTGTGGGAAACAGAAAACAAGGTTGTGGACGTCCACATCACATATATTAACCTATGTATTCCAATTGACATAAATGTTGTACTAGCACATATTTTTATAAGTAGAAAGTATTTTTTTTTTTTTTTTTTTTTTTAATCTTTAATATTTAGATGATCCTCGATTTATCTGATGATATTATTCGCTGGAATGGATCTTCTTTAGTACTCAGGGTTCTCTAAAATTACACATGTTTAACTTGTTTTCAGTAGTAAGATATCCTGAATGGACTTAACTTTCATATGAGTCTTTTACTCCGCCAATATGTAGTTCGTGAGAGAAAATATCTTCATAGGGACATTGCAGCCATTGAACAACAATAAGAAAAAGGTAACGTTATTTCCTGTGCTATGCGCACGCGCCGTGAACGGCGCATGGGGGTTTGGAGGTAGAGCTCCACATATTCTCGACGTACGGCACGAACTGAGGTGGGGTGGGGTGTCAAGGACACTCTGGTACTCAATTTGATAGGAGGCTGAATGCACCTCCATTGAACAACAATAGTTATTTTAAAAAAGTAGTAGTAATTTTGGTTAGTGTTTTTCTCCGTGGATTTGGGTTTTGCTGGCAAAACATTTCTTGTGGGTTAAGGCATTATTATTATTATTATTTAATATTTTCTGGAAATGGGGGAAGAGAAACAGCCGGGGATGAATAGACACTTTCCTATAAATAAATGCAAGTTCTCAACTACTATCAGTGTTTCGTTTTACTTGAGTATGTTTATCTTACGAATACGTGAAAGTATTTATTGAGATCGTGAATGTAGTACTTTTTATTTAATAGGACGAAATGTCCAAAATATTTTAATGGTATTTATTTTAGCAAGATTATCGGAGGCTTACTGACTCTTTAAGTTAAACCAAAGATGTTTTTCCAAATATTTTCCTGTATCATTTACTCGACAGTATTGTCACCGACTTGGTACTTAATTTTGTTTTAAAAGTTCCAGTTTCATGAAAAGTTGCCGGGTGGGCTAAACACGAATGTTTTCACTTCCAAAAGGTCCTTTGAAATCTCTTCTTGAACGCTACTTTAAGAGGTTTAAACAAATGCCAGTCGCTTAACACTTCGATAAGTATCTAATTGTACAATCCCGTAAAATTGCGACCTGTTCTGCGTCTTTAGTAGTTAAACATTGACATGTTGCAAAACTGCTGTAGCTGACAAATCGTGATTGCTTGCTATTCATCGGACGATTGTTCATAGAGATTAGTGGTGAGGAACGAATCTGAACACTGATCCGTTTGTATAGTTGTAACATCGTGCGTTTACGTGTTCTGCACAAGTCTGATTTAAATTTGATCGACCGTGTATCACTTGGAATTATTCTAGTGCAAAAGAACTTCCCTATGGGGCACAAGAAGGAGTGGTTCTTTACCCTATTACGTGCACAGTATTATACAGGACAAATAAAAATTCGCCGCACCCACAGAAGTTATTAAAGCATTTCTTGGCGAATTCGGAGAAATTTATACTCTTTACGAAGATTTTCTCATGATAGTTGGTTTTCAAAAAAATTAAGGGAGAAGGTGGCAGGCACTGTGAAGCGGATAATATGTACTGGTCTCCAGCTGTGTAGTTGAATTTATTGTAAGGCCTTTTTTGACTCAGACCGGGATGGGTTAGGTAGAGGTCAATCTCTCAGGGGAGAAATGTTTTTCCGGTAGACCATTAGTGTTTCCGCTTCACAGTGATGCATTCTTTACACTGTTCTCGCCTTAACTAAGCATCGTCGAAAATTTTTGTAGATATCATTTTTGACTCAGAATTTGCAAAGAATTAATACGGTAAACCTCCGTGGGCGCTAATTTTCATTCATCCTGTAAATGCAACATACTTTTAATATGAAAATGCTACTTAAAATTCACAAGTTAAAGGCCTAGAGAGAGTACTTTTAAGTATAGTCTATATAAATATATATATTGCAAAAATAGGGGTATACACGTTGATTTGCATTTGATGTGTGTAGCTGTTTACACCAATACGGCACAGATTTTCTTTCAATTGCCATTTGCAATTGTGAGGGCGAACACTACTTTCTCATCCTGGATGGAAAAAAAAAACAACTGCATTCCGTTTTTTGAGTCCATTTTATATAAACGACATGTCACCATCTTCTAAGTTTTTACAAATGGAAAAAATCTACCTAGACACATCGTTAAAGGCAAGTTACACAATATTTCGCAGTATCCAATCTGTTTCTCCAGGTGCACAGGTCCTACCCAATTGGTAGGACTTGTGCATCTGAAGAAGCCATATTGGATAGTGCAAAATATTGTGTAGTTTTCTTTTTAACAATGCGTCTAGGTAGGTCTTTTCCATTTGTAAAACTTTTTTTTTTCTATTTTTGATTTACACGGTTTATGGAAGGTTTTTAGTGAAGGCGGCTGTGTACTTACATTCCAAAGAAATACGATGTTTTCCACAGTGCTATATTAATTTTCTCTTTGAATGTACTCTAGTTTTTTTTTATATATATATACACCCACAGGGTGTTTTTGAATTACACCGAAAAACTTCTGGAGGTGATTCCTGCCATCAAAACAAGACGAAAATTCCTCTGACAAAATTCGAAATGTCCATAGTTTCGGAGATACAGGCTGCCGAAAGTGTGGTAAACTGAACATTAGATACAGTAGTGATGCGGCATAGTACCGCCAAAGACTTAAAATCTGGACTTTTCAAAAACGCATATTTTAAGTTTCCGTAATGGGCGCCCAAGTGATTCCCAGAAATTCTCTGAAGTAAAGATGGGTCGAAATGAGCATGAATGGGACGGTTTTCTACCAGGAAACATAATTCGTTTGCGCCAAGTCGATATCTCAAGTAGATTCCATGCATCGAACGATTTTCTTAAAACAGCTTAGTTACATAACAGTCAAAAGTAAGAATTGCATAATTTCATCCATAGTTTTATTTTTATCAAAATGGTTTAATTCATGCTCATTTCTACCTACTGCTGCTTAAGAAACATTCCGAAATTTTTTACTCCCTTTGGGGAATCCTTTGTACGCCCATTGCGGAATTTTGAAATAAGCATTTCCAAATAGAGCAGATTTAAAGCTTTTGGGGGTAGAATCAGGCCTGCTGTTCGTGATGTTAACAAATACGAAGCTCTAAAGTTCATTTTCCCACGCTTTCGGCACCCTGTAGCTCCGAAACTACGCACAGTTCGAAAAATTGTCAAAAGGAACTTTTCGTCTTATTTTGATGTGAGGAATCACCTCCAGAAATTTGTCGGTGTAGTTTTAAAACACGCTGTCAATATAATAGGTCAAATTTGAAGACAGAAAAGGGGATCTTACTTACGTGGTAGCCTAAGGGAATTCACGTGTACAACTTCACACTTAACTCAAAGAAAATTCACTAAATACGACTTTTAAGCTATCATCAGCAGACGAAGATGAATAGTTCACTGAACATACGAGTGGATAACAGGAGAGGAAAGAAAAACAAAATGGCGGATGTCTCTGGGAAAGAGCCTTCATTGAGGGCTTGAGACCAGTCTAAACCTGCCGGTAACTTTTTTTTTCTCCCACGTCAGCACCCACACTTTTCCTCCATTCACTTCTAGCGTATTTCGTTTGTTTCCTATGTCATCTTACTCGGCAACCTACTCACTTTTCATTGCGTTTCCTATACCGAATCCCATTTTTTTCTGACTGCGTTGCTATACAGTATCCCGCTTTTTCTGACAAGTTTCCTGTACTGAGCCCCACTTCCTCTGACTGCATTTCCTATACTAAGTCGCACTTACTTGACGTTTCCTTTACTAACTTCCAATTATTATTATTCATTGCACCCAGCTCAATTTCCAACACATCCTTACCAAAACCCACCTCCAATGCACGTGCAATATCAACTGTATTTGATGTGGACATCCGCCATTGTGTTTTGTCTCTTCCTGTTGTCCACTCGTGTGTTCAGAGGGCTATGTTTCTCCGTCTACTAATGATAGCTTAATCCTGTCCTGTCTATTCAAATTTGACCTATTATTTTGCCTATCCGGCATATATGTACTTATATATATAAGCGTATGTATGTATGTTTCAGTTTGGCCAGTGCTACCAAAAATATGAAAGCAAAAGTCTGTTGAAATTTCAGAAAACCAAAGATTTGTGTTAATATGTGTGATTGGTACTATGCAAAGTTTTCGTTACCAAAGCTATCATGTTATATTTACATAGTTATAGATATTTGAAATTGAATTATTATATCAAAAGAATATGAACATTCCTTTTACACAAAAATAAAAGATTAGTCAATTTTAAGTACATGGTCGTTATTTTTTATAATTCCTAAACCATACGCCTGTTTTTATCACCAGAATCCTCATGATTGTGTTTTATGAGAAATTCCAGTGTTCTTGCCAATCATCTCTTCGTCATATGAGAACAACTTCATTAAACTAGAGCTTAGGATGACATTTTGAATCCCATTATCCTTCCCCCAAAAGAATGGAACGTATCTCATTTGACTATTGTTGAGACTATCATTTTCAGCGGAAGTCGACCCGTTACTTACATTTATTTAGTTTAAATTTCATGTTATGGCCGTTAGGTACCTCAGGTTGGGGGAAGAGGATTTCAAAAGGTAGTCTGCCAGGGTCTAGTTTGTAGGTACCTACCATCTCAGCATTTGCCTGGTGCGATTGACGAAAAATCCTGTATTTATTTAGTGTAAAGCAGACTGAAAATTATTTTTTGCTAGAAGTTATTTTAATATCGATTCGGTTGTGTGTGTGTGTGTGTGTAAAGCACCTTAAGATACTATTTATTAGGCCGTTGTTATTCTGGTAAGGCTACAGCTTTCCACTGTGGTAAATTTGTACTCCATGTACTCACTCAAAATTTATGCTGAAAAACCAGTATCACTTCAGATAAGATGTGTGCTGAAAGCAGGTTCATCAACATCTTGTCGAGGACATGCATGTCATTTTTTAAATTGTTTTCGGCGGTATTACTGTCGCGCGTAGCCTGCAGGTGATTGGTGGCTTGAGAAAACTTATGGAGACTAATTCCATGTGAAGTCACCAAATAACATGCGCTCGACCATTTTGTTAATTTTTCATATTTTCACCAAACGCAACCGTACTAGTGACCTGCTTAAAATCAGTTTTATTTTTACCCACCTTCCGCCATCTTGGAATTAGGGGGGTGTTTCTAGTCTGCACTACTGTAGATACTATGGGCTGTCAGGAAATAAGTCTTTCATTAGTAGGATTTTGAGCTCAAAATTAGCCATGGGAGTATCCAATTTTACCAGCCTTAGACGCCCATAGAATAAAATCGATGTGCAACCACACGTTGACGATTGTGTTAAAAGAAGTACGGATAGAGATGATTCTGCCTCGGTAAAACATGTTTCCTGGTAATATTCTGCTTTAAAGTTGTAACATTTACGAAAACAACCAATTTTAAGGTGAAATATCTGGATAATCCTATTTGTAATTAATAAAACCTGCAAATTTCATTATGTGCTACACAATCGTTTGCAGGTTACAGGTTGTCAAGAGTTGATAATTGACTAAAATGGCGAATTTCAAGGTTAAATACCTGAAGACGAGAACTCTAAGTCTGAAGTTTTACCTTTGGCTAGGGTTACCATAGTTTAAAAATAGTACCAGGAAAAAATTGAAATGAAAGTATGAACATTCAGACTTCACAACATGAATTTCGCCTTCAATGTTCTTCTCTGGTATACGTGTCGCTTTTTTACTTTTTTTAAAAAAAAACAATACTATAAAAACTGATTCATACCATTTCGCGCCAACAGTATTGCAGTGATTAGGAATCATTTTGATAATATATATATATATTGTTTTGTCTCATCAAAAATATATCATTAATGAAGCACATAAACTTTTGGGTTTCACAATAATTTAATAGTATCGATGCTACAATATTAATGTTCAAATGCATTGGTAAGGAGCAAACTTGAATACAATAATGTTGTATGGATTCCCAATTATAAATCACGTATATAAAGTATTGAAAGTGTTCAAAGCAAATTCTGGAAATGTTTGTTTTATAAAGAATATAGATGAGCATAAAAGGAAAGAATATCTTACAAAACTTTACAGGATGAGTTCGATATTTTAAACAGAGGGAAGTTTTTGTTTATGCAGACGTCCTGTTATAAATTAATAAATTTTAGAGTCGATTGTCCACATTTGCTCCAAGACTTAACTTTAATGTAAAAAAAGTAAATCTTAGGAAGAGACAACCGTTCTACATACAGAATTGCAA
>JAGDQP010010940.1:0-13592 GCA_022664845.1 Lepisma saccharinum
AAATTCTTGTACTGTGTTAGCAGCAGGTGATAGTGTGAAGGTCAGTGACGCTCGGGATTGTGGCCTGGGGTTAGTTCTTCCATCAGCTGATTCTCTCACCTCTGTAGAACACGAATCAAATAGTGTAACAGACGATTGTGTGGAATTGTTTTCACCGTGTTCTCAACCCAATAACAGTTGTGAAGTTCGTGACGGCAGTGTGCTAGGCAAAAGTGTTTTGTCCCCAACTCCGTGTACCCGTTCTGACAAGGTGACCTTGTTTTCTGTTCCAGTGGTTGCTGCAGATACGATCAGTGATCTTGCCCACGTACAACAGCCTAATTCCGATACGGAAAGTGATAGTAGTGAAGCGTTGTCCCAAGTGGTATTTGCGTCGACACCCTCCAACTCTAAAGCTGAAAGCAAAAAATACACCAAACACAACGACCACCGAGGCACTAAACGAGCAAAAACTTCCCGCTCCAGTCATACACAGCGAACCCGTTCTCAAGTAGCGGGGGCAGGATCGGCACAGGTATCCACTGTTTGTCATAGTGATTGACAGAACCTCCAGGTACGTAATACTTAGTTGTAAACACCGAAGTATAGTGTACAAAAGCGCTTCTACTTCTTTTCGTCATGAGCTTCTCAGCGTCTTTATGGTGCCTAATCCTTCATAGCATGACTACGCTCCAACTGGCGACGTTTAACGTTGCCCATGCAGAATCGGACACGAAAATATCTTTGCTTAAACAGTTTGTGCAACAATCGCATGTTCATATATTTACAGTGCAGGAAACTGTTCTCCCTATGTGGGACATATCCAATTATGAAGCAATCCATAATTATCACTTACAAATTAAAACTATAATTTCAGTATTTATCCGCGGTGATTTACAGTTTACTACTCTCTTTATGCATGAATCAGGCAGATTAATTTCCCTCCTCCTGGAACAGCAAATAGTAGTAATCAGTGTGTATTTACCCAGTGGAAGAAGCAATAAGTGTAAACGTGAAGAATTTTTAGAAACTGTGGTCCTATTAGAACTGCACAAATATCACAACTATCCCCTGATTATTATGGATGATTGGAATACTACTCGTCAGAGCAAGGATGGTTCTACTGACTTAAATATTAGTCTCGCATTACAAAAACTCTACCAGGAATTCAACTTAATTGACAGTTGGGAAGCTTTGTTCCCCAGAGACGTAGGGGCGACTTATTTTTACTCCACTGGATGGTCGCGGATGGATGTCATCTATTACTCCTCTCATTTTTCCAATAAACTAAAAACAATAGCTATACAGAGGATCATGCTTCACCGATCATGCTTTGCTAAAATCTACAGTTTAAACTACTATAAAAACTCATTTTTCTCCAAGTTTCACTTGGAACTTGAACAATCATATCTGTGAACTTAATGCATACAAAAAACTCATTCTGACCTTATGGGTGCAGCATAATAAACATAATCTCAAACAAAGTAATCTGCAACTATGGTGGTGTAAGTTTTTTAAAAAAAGTGTCAAATTTGAAACTATTTACTTTTCTAAAGAGCGAGCTCAGTAAGACAAAAACAATTACGGAGTGCATATGTTAACTTGCAATATTACAATCAATTAGCTCATACTGATGCCAAATGGTTAACTAAGGTAAAACAATTACAGAGTCAAATCCGTTTATTTCACATGAGACACATACATGAGTCCACGTGCGCTCCAAACTGACTCAATTAGGAATACACGAACCGGCAGTTTATCCCGCCATAATAAGTGAACGCAAAAGAGCTAAATGCAAAATCATTAATAGTTTCACTGATGATAAAGGTATTCATGAAGGGGGACAAGTCTACGATGCAATTCCCCAACATCATTTGAATTTTTACACACAACAACCGAGTCAGGACCCTGCATCTTTCCTTTCAAAGGTAGATTTAAAACAGCCGAAATTCTTTATGCTATTGCCAATATGAATAACACTGCTTCACCGGGGCCTGATGGTATCGGCCTCAGATTTTACAAAACATTTAGTGACTCATTAGTTCCTTTCTTGCTTAAGCTGTATAATCTATATTTAGATAATAGGAAAATGGTTATAGCTATATGGCTCAATCTTATGGTATATTAATCCCTAAAGTAGGCCAGAAAAAAGGGCGCAATAATACTAGGTATCGCATGCTCTCCCTGTTAAATACGGACTATAAAATTCTTTTGCGCATATTTACTGATCGTCTAAAACCATTGATGTCAGTATTAACGGAGGACTGACAGGGTGGTCTTACGAACACCACCCCCATGTAAGTCCTGCTTGCATCACTTCGTGACCTAACCCAAGACCACCAACACTCCATCATCCCTGACTTTGCTGTCATCTCAACTGATTTTCCCGATGCGTTTTCCTCCCTGAACTTGAACTTTTTGATGGCTACTTTACGTCAATTCAATTTTCCTGAGAACTTTCTTAACATGCTGACCAATATATACGAGGCCCATACCATAACTTTGAAAATTAGTTACCGTGTCTTACCTGCTTTTCGCATGGAACGTGGCTTAAATCAAGGCAGTCCCATTGCCACCTATCTATACACTTTAGCTATGACTCCTTTCACGCGATTTATCACACATCAATTACAAGGTATTATATTTCGAAACACCATACTCAAGGTTTATATTGATGCGATCTCTCGGTCGCTGGCAGAATTCCAGGTCAGACATGACGGTTTGAAGCACTTCAGTGCAGTGTCAAATATTCAACTCAATCAAGCTAAAACAAAAATCTGACCTTTTCAGACGCATGGTACTGATGTGTGGACCAAGCATGGGGCAACGGTCTCTACACTTAAATTTCTAGGAATATGGTGGACATATAATATCTCGCACACCATAAATCTCAATGCGGAGCACTCACTTCGCAGTATCACTGCCTCACTGCAAATCTATAAGCATTGCTTCTCAACCATCTTAGCTCGCGTCGAATTTATTAATATCTACATTTTGAGTAAGGCAACCCACTATTTGCAATTGTTTCCGTTGCATCCTCAAATACTTGCGAGCATTGCCATGCAAATTGGACGCTTTATATGGCGTTCCAAAATTTTGAGAGTGCACCGCAATACTTGTGGTTTAGGCCTTAAAAATTTGCACTTACAAGGGAAGGCTTTGCTACTTCATCGTACGATGCAAACTTTCATCCAATTTCCGGAAACTTTTTCCGCTCAAATGCTCGAAGAAGTATTCCGGCGAATTGATGACCAATTACCTCTTTCTATTCGGAGATGGCAGGGTATTTTACCCAATTTGACAGACACGTACATACAAATTGTGTATTTATTTTGTGCCAATTTGCCTCTTGATACATGGACCATCAAATAATTTTATCATTATCTACACGCTACTGGACCTGATTTTCTCCCAGCCATTGAGAGGTAGTTTCCCAATATCTGTTGGGATGAAATATGGCCTCTTTTGAAGGAACTTAAAGCAGACTACAAGGTATTTGATAGCCACTATCAGGTATTACATCAGATATATCCTGTTAATAATAGATTGTTTCAACTTGGTATTACTGCAACTCCTTCTTGTCACCTATGTAACAAAACTGATACTATAGTCCATCGCATCAGCACTTGTCGAACAATCAACCCGATATGGCTCCAGTGTAAAAAAATTATTTGTCGCCTTACGCGCGCAGCCTCAGTAAATTATACAGGTGAAGAGCTTGTACATTTTCCTGCTTTTCTGGTATTTCCCAAGGCAAAAAAAAAGAATTATATTTTGGTTAATTGCGCATACCATTGCACTTATTTTAAGTTCACCTGAAACTACTGATGTTCACTTCTATATTGATTATATCAACTTACAGTATCATGCAATGTCTGCAAAATATAAAATACTCTGTACCGGAAATTATCACAAGACTTTTTATGTTTAGTCTCTGAGATGTTTGTAATCTTTATTTAACAATGTGGTGCAAGTTCGCACCAATATTGACGTTGTATTCGACACAAGCAGGTAAAACAATTTGAATGTTGTACTAATGATAGTTGCCTAGTTATTTTGTACAAGTTTATGTTCAATAAATTGTCCTTTGAAAACTAGCACGGTAGTCTGTCGACTCAAGGATCGTGGGTTCGAATCCCACCCTGGGTATGGATGTTTGTGAGTGTGTTTTAACACACAACAGCATACACAATTTAGAACAGTTGAGAGCATTACATACTAAAGCCGATTAGGCCATTAAAAAAAGTTCTTATCGTGGTCGACTCATAATAAAATTTAATTTTGTCACGGGTTCGAATCCTGGTGGTCGATCATATTTTTTAATTGTAGATTAATATTGATAATCTTCACTTTTATCATTTTTTAAGTTTTATATCTAATTCAACTATGATACTTTTATATTTTACCGTTAATGTTACAGTTATTTCAAGAAGCTTTCTATCATTCGTAGTTAGGAAACGTAATCTGAAAACTGATGGGTTTCTTCTTAGAAGAACCTAAGAATGTTGTGTGTGTCCAAAATGTTAATGAATAAAACAGTTTAGTGATTACTGATTTCATTTGAACACTAGCTTTAATTGCCCCTGTTTTCCCGACAAAATAACAAGATCAGAAGCTTTAAGTTACTTCTTAAATTTGGGTCATATTAGTTTGGTTTACCTAACACCGGCTGTTGGGGCGTCCCACTTGGGTTACCAACATTTGTATTAAATACTGCTGGTAGCGATAATACAGAGTAAACCATATAAACCTTCAAATTTCAGTTACTTATTTATTACTTCCTTGTGGAAGTGACAGTGAATTTGAGATTGTATTGTATTGTCGAATTGGCTCCAGCAGAATCCGTTTAGGGACCATCGCTGAAATTAAAATACGATTATCGTCCATCCTGTTAAAAAGTTGAACAGTGAAGGCCTACTACATAGGCTTTATTTTCTGTGGCCTATGCTTTACTATTTCTACTACTACATACTACTTCCACGCACACCGCTGCTTTTAGGTCCCGTAATAGCAAAGCTATTGCAAAAGGGACCTTCTATTCCCACTCATGGTGTCAGTCCATCCGCCCGTGGCTAGAAATTAAATCTCAGGAACTACAAGGTGTAGAAGATGCTTGAGATGTCGTTGGAAAAGTCTTAGACTAGCTGAGAGCCCCTGGAACCGTTTTGATTGGTGCAGTGGTTCAGTGTTGCCAGCCCATTTTCTATAAAAATCAATTGTTCAAACTTGGCATAAACATTATTAGACGCAATGCAAACATACTGAGAGAGTATACGATGCCAAACAACTCACTCACCAATGTTGTCAGCCTATTTTTTACAAATTTATTTTTTGCCACTGTTATTATTTTCCATTGCCTCCATTATTTTAGTGATAGTAGCACCAAACTTGGCATAAACATTGTTTAACTCAATAGGAACATACCACGGCTATTCCCGCTTCCCAGAAATCCCGTTGTCAGTCCATACTAAAATATATCTCGTGAACCATAAGGTGTAGAGACATACCCTTTTTGTCGTTCGAAAGGTCTTAGGTAGACTAGGTCAGAGCCTCTCAAAAAGTCTTGACTGGTCTAGTAGTTCAGCGTTGTCAGCACATTTAAAAATAATCAATTATTCAAATTGCTTCCATTCACCTACAACTAGCTGCCCCAGACTTCGCGTAAACATTATTCGACACAAGCACTGTGAATTTTCCCAAACTAAACACCGCACTTGTCAGTGTTGCCAGCCTATTTTATAAAAAAATGATTGTATAGCTAAAATGCTATTAAGGGACAGGATTCTTTGCGATTGTTAGTAGTGTCGCAGCTCTAACTTGTTTCTGCTACTGTTACTACTACTTCTAATTCAACAAATACTAATAATGTTACTTCTTCTGACTGCTAATACTACTACTACAAATTGTTAATATGCCGAAAAGCGAAGATAGTGGGTGTGTAAACCAACGAGCTGGTGGCCGAAGTAATTCCAAGCGGAAGTTATATCCGCACGGAGAGATTGCGTAATTTTCTATCGCGTAGAATTAAAAAAAAAATCCTTTCGGCAGGCCTACAGGCTGAGGTAGATTTCAAAGTGATTTGGACTGAATTTATTGGGGTAAGTGCAGAATAAAAATACTTTAAGTAAATATACTTTTATCATTTTATTTTCATTATAAAATTATAGGTACGGTAACTAATTACCCAATAAGTTAACTAATTACCGTGCAAACTTGTTGTTATTAGAACTGAATGCAGTGATATTCCAATTGAATTTAACAGGTCCCGCCAATGAAACCCGCCACCTTATATACCTCTTACGAAATATGGGCGCTTTCCAGAAACTAGTTATTGATTTATAGATTAATCATCAAGAGCTTGTCAACGTTACCCCACAAGACATGGTTTTAAAAATTTCGAATTTCCACCCCACCCTCCTTCGTACCCCCACAACCGCTGAATCGTTGGTGTCACCGTAAACTTCTTAGGGAGTACTATAATTTATGCAAACAAAGTTTACCTCTATACTCCATAGGGGCTGATATATAATTTTTTCAAAATTTCAACTCCCTCCCCCGACCACCCCCTTGGGCCGATTTTGCTCATTAACGAACTTAGCAGAGCTATTAAGCCTAGAAACAAGATAACAAAATTTGGTTCGAATATCATCAAAATATATAAAACGAAATGTCTTCCGAAATGCACTAGAAAACAAAACTTTAATTATACTCGGGATTGTTCCCTGGACCTTACGCATGTATGTCCGACGCACTCCCGATTGATCTAAATCAGAAGTTCTTGACGGAGCTCTTTAATATATTGTTTAATACTAGCGTCCCTCATCCCTGTTGGGCATGACAGTGTGATCTGATATTTAGGACCTTCTGTGAACGCTCTTTCCATATTTCAGCTTTCATGCACTGTAGATTAGGACCTGTATTACCCTTAAATATGTCTGTGATTGATATGTAGGCTGTAAATGGTTTGAAATGGAAATATATACAAAACATTATTAGATATACGGCTATTCCTTTCGCATGAGTTGCCAAAGTAACGTATCAACAACTGAACTTATAATAAAAATGGACGCGGAAATGGAGAGAGTGGTAGCATTGAGTGTGGGACTGACCACTCCACCTCAATTAGCATCGAGAGTATATGGAGCGTTACCTCCACATCTCCCTGCGCTGTTTAAGAACAGTTGCTTATCGCACAGGAGATAACTTAATTCCCTGTACGTTACGTTTTGTAAGTCCTATCAGATTATAGCACAAATTACTGTGCGTACATGTCTCAAGTAAACACATACTAATTGTAATTATATCTTATATTGATAATGGTAACGAGGATGTAATAAAATTGTGCGTGAGCGAAAGAATTCACAACTTATTAAGAAAAATAACAATACACTGTAATACTATTTGTATTTATTTCATTTCAGTTTATCTCGAATACTGTCTTTATACCAATTTAAAACCAAAGTAAATGAACGTAATTTGTCCATTGTCTGTATTTTACAGGAAAGAATTTTAAAAGTTCATAATCAGCATTACATATAGATGCAAATCAAGTAAAGATTTGCTTGTAATAGTCGAACGAATATGGTCTTCTTTTCATGTGTTACAGTTTGTTAGAAAGGTCTTTCAGAAAGGAAAGAAATGACACTCTAATCTCAATTTCACCAAAAGAATGGGCAACACAATTTCTTTTATTGTGGTTTCCAATTATCTACAAACATAAAGAAACCGAAAGGTATTAATAGAAGTTTTATATTTACACTGGTTCAAAACTTATGGTCATGGTTTGATGATGCTTCGGACACATTGTAAAACGAGTAATTTCTATTACTTCTATACGTTTTGCTACTGTTATTTATAGAATTTTTAAAAATGTAGTTCCTCATAATCTTTCCGTGTCTCTATCACCAATGTAACTTCGCTAAGGTAATAAGGACTTTAAAATTTTTAAACATGTAGCATTTTGTTTCATCCTTCCACAAGTTAAGAGGTTTCATTTCTTAATTGATTTGGACTCACTTCCGAAAATGGACACTGTAAATTCAAACATGAATGCTAAAATACTGAATACTAAAGCTACAATTAACAAAATAAAAGCTCCAGTCACGTGTTCAATTGAGATAGGTATGTCTCTTCCTTTAGAAGAAATTCTAATTCTTTTACGTGATTCTCCAGCATATGATTGCATAGCTTGTTCTTTCCACTTCAAATAAATACCACATTCGATCAGTGATATAATTTTCTACTTGAAAATTGATGTTATTGAAGATCCGTTTTGAAACAAAATGATCATAGGAACATGCATCAAAGTTTGTTCTAACGTGTGAAATAATGGTTTACCCTTTGAATCCAAATAGAAATTAGAGTATACGTAATATTCGTATTCAAGGAGGTCTGTACCGATTGCAACATCACGATGCTTAATTGATCTCTCCAAGAGGTTAACTAACTTTAACTCTGAATTCCACCTGTTGTAGATAGCTTTCAGTGTGGGATTGGTGAAGTCAGAAAAGTAGCCTTGAAGTACTGGTTTCCCACTGGGAATAAGTCCAGAGTCGACAATTTCTTCCAGTGAATTAATGGGAGGAAAAAAGATCGGTTGTGTTAAAAAGCCGAAGAGAGCTGCTTGGTATGAACAATTGATTACATAAGAGAAAAACACCCATAATATATACACATATTTTAGATATATCGTCTTTGGTTGATCAGCGAGCGAAATATTTAGAAGAATAGAAAAAGTAGCAAGAAATTGCCTGTGTAGTGAGCCTAGCTTCTGTTTCCAAAGTTTAGAGTATACAATTAGGATTAAAGCAACTGCGAGGTATGCTGAGGCTACTAAAATCCAAATTATGAAATTGAATGGAAGATACACAACCATCCAACGAGGAATCGCCATAGCTTTTGGTACTACCCACACACCACGGAAATTGTCCGGATATATACAGGATCAAAATAGTATGCTCTGTCAAAATTGGGTGCCATGGGTTTGAATATTCCCTTAGTAATCCCATTGAATACTTCTCTCAGCATAACTGTAAACGTTCCATTCTTCATTTTTGTGCGTGCGTTTTGTCTGTACTGAGACAGAACAAGTCTTGGGTGAAAATTTAGATGCTTTGAAAGTGCGTTTAATAGATTTCCGTAAATTCCACCAGCAACTGTTCGGTTACCAGAAAGCATTTTGGTCTCTATATAAGGAAGGAAATTGTTCATAGAAAAAGCAACTTCACACCCATGCATGTTACTCAAGTGTAATGGGAAGAGATTTGCTCTGTAAACAAACTTGCCATCTTTCCAAACATTTAACAATTCTACAGTACTAATACATGCTTTTTCTGAGTACGTGGAAGGAGATAAAATGTTGATTGTCACACCAGATGTAGTCCCATCTATATTTGTAGATGGAACAGCTAGAATGGTATTGTACGTGATTCGACTTCTTGAAGGATTATCAAAATTGATGAGAATGTTTTCATCACTTACATCATTGTTTATTGTTGCTACAAAGTGCCTTGAAGAAGCTGTCCAAAGTGAAGTTAACTTAGAGAACATGTGTCCCAAATATTTCCATGGTTCTTTCTTATCGATTAACAGAATCAAATTATTTTCACATCTTGAACATTCTAATTTAGGAGTATCATCTTCCCCCCGTTCGAGTGACTCTAAAGTTAGAACTACATAAGCACCATTGTAATGACTGATAATATTGTTTACGTCAAGAGTACTATCTTCTGTGACCAAAATAATTGTTGTTCTGGAGTGGAAGTACGTGGTAAGAATATCTGTTATGCACATCGTTAGCTGAACCATTCGATAGCTTCTGTAACTCTCTTGTATATTTGCACTAAGACTTGTGACCAGAAGGTACAACAGTAACAGGGAAACCATCATGAAGAATAGTGTGAATCTGGAAAACTAAAAATAACAAAGACATGTGTTAACTAAAACATTCCTGACAGAAATCTATATATCTATATCTATCTATCTATATCTATATATATATGCACAATTTGTCACTTATCTTGACATTACAATCAAATTTTAAGGTTTCATTTAGCATGAAAACTAATGAAGATTACTATTTAAGGAAATAATTTTCATACATTCTCTTGTCTGAGTTCCACACATTGTCATAGTTCGTGTTTCCAAATTGCAGACGCGACTCAATGTGTAAGAAGGAATACCTTTTTACATGAAGAAGTACTAGAAAGGATAGCACTACTTTGCATACCTAAAATGTTTTTGTTTACACATATTTTAGTAATATTACCTTCAATTGTAAGCTGTAATTACTTACCTACTTATAATTTGTCAAGCTCTGTACCTTTCTAAGTTTCAAGCATCTCTAAGTCCTGGTACGTACATTCTAGATATAATACGAGCTTACGAAATGCCTTGTATGAATTCTTGTTATCTCTTATTGGTTAACTGTTATGTTAAAAGTAACATCGTGAAACAATGGTTTGTAAGACGTATTTTTAAATCATACTTATTACATTTTTGAAACTTGTATTAAAGCTTCACGTTCTAATAGCTGACCTCAGCTTGAAATGTTATTCGTGAGACATGATTCATTATTTCCCATATCTCAGTTGAGTTCAGAAAGTATTTTATCGATCACTGTCTTCTGCCTGATTTATAACTTAACTTTCACTTAAATAAAATCAAGAACTTATAATTAAGAAGTAAACAATTTCACAAATCCAGTGAACATCATAATAAATTAAAATCTGTTAAACTTATCAATGGCCTGTAAGTAATTGAGGTCTGAACCAACGGATGAAACCTTAGTGGCTTACATTAATTATTTTTTCGTAAGGTTAGAGAAGTAGTCCTTTCTGGAAGTGTCGTTCAATTGACCTTTTTAGCAACCAAAACGAATCTGTGCATTATATTGATAAATCAGCCCTGTCATAAAAAAATGACATGCAAGGTTACGCATTCAATGACATAACACCAATTCTTACTGAGATGATTACGAACGGAAACTGACTCATTTCTATGTTGTTTTGACATGAACCAAAGATGCCTAAATGTAATTCGTTAATTCATATTTTATGTAATGGTATTATTGTACATCCCACAAAATTGCACAGCTCCCGAAATACTCAGGAATCAGGGAAAACCCAAACAACTAAAGGTAATTGAAACTTATTACAGAGACCAGTTTAAAGAAACTTTTTTAACTTTAACGTTTGTTGATTGTCTGTTATCTTAATATGGACTTAACATACTAAAATAAATTCAAATCAAGTTATTTTTATAATTGAACTGGTGCGGAAGAACATAATCGTCTTAAGTGGCTCCTTTGAGCTTCCTGTACTACGGAGCATATTCAATTTCAACTTTATCTGTAACTTGAGATTTAACTGTTTCTCAAATGCAATATTTTTCTTTTTATTTCTTTTAGGCAAACATCAAACAGCGTTCAGCAGAAAATTCGAACTTTCAACAAGAGAATAGTCCGGATTGTTAGTTTTCATCTCAATACGAATCGTTGGGTAACATCGGTGATTCTTGTGGTGGAATATATATAATACACAAAGGAGAACTTTCAATATCAGTAACCCATAAAATGCGTTGATTTTTTAAGCTCACCATAAAACTGTTAAAGATGTAATTTATTACCTTAAGTAGCTTCCAAACATTTGTATTCTATATCTTAAATACCTTTAGCTACCAAAGTACACATCAGTACTAATCATAATATTTGGATTAGTCCCTTGGTGTTATTTACCATGAGTAACCTTCATACATCCGCTTTCCTTGAGCATAGAATCCATCTATCACTTACCAAATATAATATACATAGCTGTGAACATTTGTAATTAAGTAATCATTTTGATTCAATTCTCCTAATTATTAAACACTTCAAGGTCATATAGAAGATAATGACAATTTCAATTGTCTGATAATGACAATATCGATGTGATCGATCTTTCTTTTAAATCATTTGCTTGTAATGATTTGGGTATTCCCGAGATAAGCAAATATTCTGCGGGCAATGATCTTTTAAGTACTTACAACACCTCAGCTGCGATCAATTAGTATCATCAGTAGTTTGCTTAATAATTGTTGTAGACACTATTGTGTTCAATATTCTGGTGAAAGTTTCCTTTCTCAGCTATATGACGACTCACATGTTATGAAATTATACAAAGGAGTAACAAGCCAGAATACTTTCGCGGAAAGAACAATCAAAGTCCAGTTTTGAAAGTTGCCAGAAAACACACATTTTAAAGTACAAATAATTGAATCTTAATTTATTTATGGTCTTCAGGCACCTTTTTAGCTCAAAAATTCCGCATATTGTATTTAACTCAAAAGTTTTCAAATGGAATAAGGTCGTGTGATAAATCTGAGCTAGAAGTTCGAATTAAACACAATGGTGAAACCGTTTTACGATATCTTTTACCATTGAAAAGTTATAACCATGTTATGACAACAATAGCCACGAATGTGTGGAACGGGAGGTTATGAAGAGTCCAACGAAATGAATACGACGATTGCCATGGACACCTGGTCCGACTCGAAGCACCATACTTTGGTTGTTAAACGCCAACAAATGGCATCCTTCCAAACTTCAACTGCAGCATCACTTGCCAGAGGACGACTCAATGATCAACGCATCATTACTCCATGTTTCATTTCCGGTACATTGGGTGCAGGTACCTATTTTGAGATGTTGTAAGAGTTCGTAATATCAATGGTGTAAACGAAGATGCAGAATTTCCCACTTACTTCCAGCACGACAGTGATCCCCTACATTATGGTGTTTGTGCCCGAGAGTGGTTCGATGAACAATTTCCAGGGTGTTGGATCGTACGTCGTGTCCCAGTAAAGTGGCTCCCACGTTCGCTAGATCTAACACCGGTGGATTATTTACTGTTGTGTTATCTTAGAAAGGAAAGGTCTATGAAGTGAAAAATCGAAATGTTCAATATCTTCAGCAGTGTATCAGCGAGGCTTGTGGTGCTGTGAAGTTTATACTGAGCAAGTGTTGAAGGTTACCAGCCGTAGGCATGTTTCTTATGTATCTCTTGTTGTCATGACATGGTTATAACTTTTCAACGATAAAAGATATCGCAAAACGGTTTTCACCATTGTGTTTCTTTAAACCTCTAGCTCAGATTCATGTATCATATGACCCTATTCACATTAAAAATTCTGAGTTGAATTCAATATGACTGATTCCAAGCCTATGTATTGATCATCATCCTAACAAATGTCCCTTCATTCATGTTGGGCACTTACATCATGGGAACATTCCAGCCCCTTATCCAGACTTACGGAACACCCTATACACTCACACTCACACACACACACACACACACACATATATATATATATATATATATATATATGGTAATTATGAACAACACCGACAAACTTCGGCAGGTGATTCCTTACATCTAAACTGTGCAAAATTTTTCAAATCTGCATAGATTCGGAGCTACAGGCTGCTGAAAACGTGGGAAAATAAACTTTAGAGTTTCATATTTCTAACACCATGAAAAGTAGATTTAATGCGATATGGTACCGCCAAAGACTTCTAAACTGCTGTATTCAAAAAATTGACATTTCCAAATTGTGCAATGGTCGCTCATGTGAATCCG
>JAGDQP010010940.1:18948-36042 GCA_022664845.1 Lepisma saccharinum
TCCAAATAGGGCAGGTTTAAAGTCTTTGAAGGTACCATACCACATCAACTCTACTGTTCATAGTGTTAGAAATATGAAGCTCTCAAGTTCATTTTCCCACGCTTTCGACAACCTGTATCCCCGAAACTACGGAGATTAGAGAAATTTCTCAGAGGAACGTTCGTCTTGTTTTGAAATGAGGAATAACATTCCGAAGTTTGTCGGTGTAGTTCATAAACACCGTGTGTATATACTATCAACCGATTGGAACACTTGGAGTCGTATGAACGAGAAGTATGAAACAATGACGAAACCAAAACTTCGTGTTATAAACACAGCATGCGCACCAGCGATATTAAGGTGTTCGAGAGCTTAAAAGAAGATCGTAGAGTGTAAAACATAAAATAATAGCAAACAAATCTCAAAAAATTTAAAGCAGCATTTAGTGTACTTAGAAATGTACCACATTATTTATTGTGAAGAATAATATTTCAACTATTCTTTAAAATAATTGAAGGGATATCTTTGTACTATTGTTAATTCATGTATATTGTTTTTTGTTCTCTTGGAAAATATTATTAGTGAAAATATGAATTTTAAAGTGAGAATAGCGTTGGAAAAACATGTTTACTAAGAAAAACATGTTTACTAAGAAGAACATGGGTTAATTAAGAAGAACATGTGTTTACTCAGAAAAACACGTGTCTACTAAGAAGAACATGTGTTTACTAATAAAAACATGTGTTTACTAAGAATAGCATTGGTTTACTAAGAAGAACATGTGTTTACTAAGAAAAAACATGTGCTTACTAAGAAGAACATGTGTTTACTAAGAAAACATGTGCTTACTAAGAAAAACGTTTACTAATAAAACATTTACTAAGAAAAACATATGTTTACTCAGAAAAACATGTTTACTAAGAAGCTGAATCTCTTCTTCGGAACGATGAACGAAGTGTTCCGGAAGAAATAAATTAAATGTTTTGTATGGAGTATTATGTTGTATGGAGCAGAAACATCGACTCTACGAAGAAGTGCGGACTTTGAAATGTGGACTTGGAGAAGAACGGAAAAATCAACCAGATCCAGAAACTGCGAAATGGAAAAATGCTGAATAAAAAAGACGAGAGATAATGAAAAAATTAAGAAATAGGTAAGTACATTGACTGCGCAGAGATTGTATAGTTAGGGATGATAGTCAAAGCTATGTTCAGGAAACGAGGAAAAGAGGAAGAAGATTCCTTGACACTATTAAGGTAGATAAATCGTACGCTGAGATAAAAGGGAAAGCGCAAGATCGAGATGAATAGAGAGAACTCGACACTTAGATTTCCTTGAAGGACCTGTCATTTTTTGGCAGAATACCGATAAGAAAAGTTATTAAAATTCACAATGAGTCAAGAGTTCTTTATAACAGATACTCCTTGCTTAGAGAAATGATCATATTAACACATCTCATCAAGCCTAAATATAGGTAAATGTCTCGAAATCATCATATGGTGTCAATTTTGAAATATTTGGATGTTATAATATCATTTCTACCTATTTAAATGATATGGATTTTCTCTAAAACGAAATTTTAATAAAGTGGATTTTTCACATATGAGGAAAAAAGTATCACGATATACGAGATTGTCTCCCTGCTATACGTACAAACTCATATTAAATTAGCAAAGTAGTCCAAGAACGAAACTTATGGAGTTGTCAAAAGTTGTTGCTGATTTCCACCGCTCCACACTGTTCGTACACATCGCTCACCTTCTGATGTTAGAATATTGTTTCAATACGTAGCTTCGTGCTACATAGACCTTCTTACAACGAAACCTACGTGTTTGATTCTTTTGTAGAACTTTTTATTCCATGATTTTACATTTCATGAGTAAAATTAATATAAAAATATTAAGAGTATTCAGTTTGAAGAGGTCTAATGGTTTCTCAAGTTCAGCCTAAAACTGTGATATACTGAAAACAAAATGTATGCGCTAAAGTAAGTTCCAGATAGTCGTATGTTTATTTCTTCCTATGCAAATACTCGCTGACTGGTCAAGTAAATATAATAACCAAACATAATAAAGACACCAAACAATAAATAATATGTTATCCATCATGACTTTTGTATGTCAGCTTTCTTTAATTATACAATTCATCTGTCACTTGTCAAATGTACCAGTGACCTTTCTTAAATCATACAAGTAAACATTGATAATGAAACAAGCATTCGTTTGTTTTACAGTATCACTCACGAGATCATATATGTATAAAGAACTTTGAGCTGGAATTCTACTAACAATCGGTAAGGCTCCTGTCTCGTGATAGCATCTCAGACACACAAATATTCATTTTTATAAGATAGGTTATAATCTATAGACAATTCGGGTGCTTACGGACAGGGGTACCCATACTTCTGTCCTGTTGTGTCAAATAATGCTTATGCAAAGGTTGATGCGGATACACGGCCTGTCTAAAAATATCCGACCATATTCCAGGGAACGAAAACTACATACCTGATGTGTTTCAATTCCTAATCACCTTCGAAATAAGACCCTTCAGTCCAGGGCCTAAAATTCAACGAAATCACAGCTCCACACTGGTAAAAAAATTTATATAGTATAGAAAAACTAGTTTAGTCAGCATTTGGTTTGACATATAATCAGTGTTCTGTCCAGTACATCACGTTTACCTGCGACCAAAAAATTATTATTATTATTATTATGTAGGAAAATTTTGGCATTCAGAGCAAACAAGATTAAAGGCACATTAGGATACATATTTAATTGTATTGTATTAAACCATAAAATACAGGAAACAAACCTGTAAGAAAAATAGTCACACTGGAAGAAAAAAATCACTTTTTCTTACATAAGAATTTCACTGTCATTTTTCCATGATCATCACGCTGTCTCAGTCTGTTTTCTGCCGAGGCAAATACACCGTTATACCAGGGCTGTTCCATTGACTTCCTACCAACTTCAAAACGCCTTTCCTTTCTGGCCAGCCATTTCATAACAGAGGGGTTGGACTAAAATATTTCCTGGGATATATTTCCCAGGATAATATTTCCTGGGTTATGATTGGTTGCTGAGAGTCTACGGTGCTTCGGCTAAATTTTTGGCGGTTATTGATGTATGTTATCTCTGGTAGTACATATTTCTATAACGGATTCAAAGGATCGTGTAATTTTTATCTACGAAACAACACATTTCATTATATCGGAAAAGTGTAATGTCCTATTGAAACAACAGATAAACGTGCAGTTAGTTGCATATTTTAAAACTATATGAATGCAACCGAAAACGTTTGAAAACTAAATATAGTTAAAAAGTTCCTTCACCTCAAAATTGGCAATGGTTTTCCCTGCCATCTAGGAGACACCTATACGTATTAACTCTGGCTTAATATCATATACTGGCAGTTATATGGAATTGAGTAACCCATTGCATAATGAATGCATTGAATCAGTAAGACTTAGTTTGACACACTAAACGCGTTTAAATGCATAATCCGAGAAAAGTAAGGTACTCACATTAATACCACTCCACACTTTAAGAATTATAGTTCCACACTCCTTTCCTACAGTTCCACAAAGTGTGGAGTACTCCACTCAATTTTAGGCCCTGCTTCAGTCTCCACGCTCTTAACCGAACGATCCTGCAGTTCCTGGAAGCATGCCTGGAAGGCCTCTTTGGAAATACAGTACTCTCAACGCAGCCGTCGAATTGTGCATGATGTTCTCTCGGATGTCGAAGCAGGTATCTTTCAGTGTCGATTTGCCTTTAGAGAAAAGCCAGAAGACAGAGGAGCCTTGGAGACAGACAGGAATGTCGTTTCTTGTCATGAAAGATGGAATCAAGGCTGAGGAATGAAATGGAGGCGTTATCCTGATGCGGGCGCCAATTGTGTGAAGCCAACATGTCTTGTTTCTTAGGTTGAATTACATCATATACTCCTTCAAAATTGTTTGCCCTTCTGACAGATGTTCCTGTTGTACTATGCTACAGTAGTCTAAGAAAATTATCACAATTACTTTGATTTTGCTTCGCACGTGCAGTCATCTTTGAATCGAATGTACCACTCTTTTATTTGTGTACTTGCCATGACATCGTCGCGGAAATCTTGTTGAATGTTGCGCATTGTTTCTTCTTGGCTATTTCCACGTTTCTTGCAACCCTTGATGCACTATCGTTGTTGCACACATTCTGTCATTCTGCCCGAACGGAACAGTGACAAAGAAGAACGTACACTACACGCTGACTGCCTAACGGGTGTTGATGCAAGTTAGGAAGACGCCAACTAACGAACATGCACATGAAGAATACCCCTACCGCTGTCTGCAGTGGTCCCATCCAACGTTCACTACTTTTCTCAGAATAAAATGACGTCGGATACTTTTCAGGAAAGCCTTGTGTGTCTAACATTCGGAACAAATTTAAAAAATATTATTTAGAAATAGGTTTGCAACACTGACAACTGGGTTGTTTGAGGTCGGGAATACTCACAGTAGTTTTCTATTGTTTTGAATAATGTCTTCCTTATTTTGACTATGCTATTTAAATCACGTTATAAATATATTAAAATACTTGTAGATTGATCCAAGTAAAATGTATTTGGTCATAACGTATTTGAAAGAAACAGATAAAACCAAGAAGTGACATTAATGAAATAAATATTTTAAGGTCCTTTGGCTATATGGACTATAGCCTTTGGTCCTTTGGCTATGGCATACAATGTTAAAAGTTAGTGTTAAGTAATTAGCCGCGCTCAGTAATAAATCTGGTCACCAATTTAACCATTGTTAAGATGTTTCCGGGGTATATGATATGACATTTTCACATTCAAGTAGAATATACTTTTAGCGTCTAATTAACTGGCATTAGACATTATTTATATTATTAGACATTATTTACCTGCTAATTACGGAAAGAGCCAGTGATGTTATTTGATGCTCTTTCCCGTTTTGACAAACAGTTATCCATCGAAGAATTTAAATAATTTGACAGCTTTTCTGTTTTAAATTCTATATTCTATTCTATATTAGAATAAACCGATAATTTAACAATTAATGGAGTAGAATGGAAAATCACCTAATGGATGACTTAAAATAAAACATGTTTTACGTAATCAATTTTAATAATGTTATAACGTGTGTAACATAATATGGAATGTAATAAATTGTACAACATTGCCATTATTCCGTAATACATTCAGACACAGAGGAGCCATTTGAATACACAATTGCACGTAGTGTCATATAACAATGCCACATAATGCACATGCCATGTAGCAATTAAGAAATTTGATAAAACAAACAAAACACATATTTTTCTAGCTGTTTTGATAATGTTTGAGAAAAGTGAAAAATTATCAATGTCAAATTCTTTTACTACGTGTGAAATGTTTCATGATTTCACAAAATATATTAAGAGACTAAAAATCCATTATCAAGGAAACTTCAAACTGTTGATCTTCAAGTAGGCAACCATTAAGAAAGGGCAAACGTAGGAGTAAAGGATGGGCAAGTGTAGAGCCAAGAAAATATACAGAATTGTAATAACGAGGAGGAAACAAATTAAATATTAATCTTGGCTCAAGGAGGCAATTTAGAATTGATTATAATTCAATAAAGATTACCACTGCATACTTTTACCACTAATTCTACAACTACAACTACTACTTCTACTACTAACAATAGGACTAATAATAACAATAAAACGTGATAATTTAATTTTAGTAATACCTATGTCGTGTGGCATAACTGGGAATGAGCTCTGTAAGCGATCTGAATATAATATTCTCCTTGAGATATTCGTTTCGGTTTTGGTAGCAAAAGTAAAGACGAATAGTTTATTGTAGGAAATATTCATATTTTTGAAATGGTGAATTTAATTTTATTTACGACCTCTAGGCATCTCAGGCTCAGGCCTCCTAAGAGTGAGTTCAGATAGGAAGAAAAATTTGTGTGAACAAGAGTGTACTAGGTGCCTTGGTTGTAATATAATTCACACACACACACACACACACATGTATATATATATATATATAGTAGAATTTCTAACATTATAAATCTGAAGACATTTATACAAATCTACTTGCCAGTTTCATCAGGATATAACATAGTCGTGATGATATATTTTGATCAACAATTCTAAACTTACAATTTCTGATTCTTACACAAACTCGTCACCATTAAGAACAAAATATATCGAAACCCAGATTATCAATGTGAAGATTAGCTAATTAGTATATTTTCAGAAATTGCGTATCAGTAATTGCGCTTCAAAAGTTTCTAGATTCGTCACATTCGCACAAGAACAACAAATACGCCCTGAATTTGTGATTAGTTTTCCTTGCTAAATACTGATTTGCGTCTGAGAGGTCTCGGAAAAAATATATTTAACATCTACTTTTGCAACCAATGACAAAGAATTTCCTACCCAGAATTCGTCCATAGTCCCAGACTTATCATATTTGAGTGCACGACCCTTTAGCTATCTATCTTTAATAAAGGATGTTAAATGTTTTCCCCCACAACCTCATCATAAGGTTGCTTTGGATTTCTTTTTATCCCATTGCATCTACATGTTCTTCATTGCTGAAGCAAAATAAACATTACCACCTCCGTCCTTTATTATTTCCGCCACCGTACCATTGCTACTTACAGTTGAACGAGGTATATATATTTCAACCTAATTATTGTAGCTATTTAAAATATTGTGAATTCATGCTCTCGAGAGGCTACATCACAATTTCATTCAAATTAAGTTATTTGCCCTTATATATTGTTGTTTCTCGAGGCACTCCGTACATTTGCCTAACACGCTACCACAACATTTCTCAGCAACACAAGCAGTTCCACATATGTCTACTGGAACATATTAATTCCGCACACGCGTGGTCCTATTTGTAAATCATTTTATTTGTGACGTTGTAATGTATTGAATTAGTGTAAAACACTATGCAAAGTTCTTTGCTGTCCAAGTTTCATACACGTTGTATAACTTCTTGGTGTTCTGATTACA
The DNA here is from genome assembly GCA_022664845.1 of Lepisma saccharinum. NCBI lineage: Eukaryota > Metazoa > Arthropoda > Insecta > Zygentoma > Lepismatidae > Lepisma > Lepisma saccharinum. Next base: position 25,944 of record JAGDQP010010940.1, read on the forward strand.
CTTTCCAGCCGTTTACTTGAACAGAATGATAGAAATAATTTACCGTCTTCCACACGGAATGTTTCAGAACTGACATCATCAAGTATGATGCTCAGGAAGCCCAGTGCCCAATGATTTAATTAATATTAATTTCGTATCATTTTGAATTCCTTACCATAAGATGAAAATGATGCTCTTGTAATTGTATCTATAATTAACATTAAGTTCCAAATCACATGTGTTTCCGCAGGGTATCATAATATTCTACTCCGTAATAACAAAATATCCTCTTAATAAAGAGGAACTTAGGTTTTTAGGAGAAAAGGGAACACTAATCTACAGTAAGTGCCAATTAACTGTACTTGTGAAGTGGAGATATATTTATCAATATAATGTGGAGATATATTTATCCAGGTTTCAATGATTTCTACCAAAAAGCAAGGAAGTTGAGATTCTTTGGCTTTGAGGGCTCTAAGATTCAGAAAACACGTCAACAACTCCTGTAGTGTATATTAGTAAATTAACATGAATATTAAAATATTAGAACTAATAATAATTAAAGGTGCAATGAAATTACATATGAAATTTATGTCTCTTTCCTTTAGGGTTCTGCGAATGATTCCACCGGCGAATACTTTTCCAAGGAAAGGAATGTAGAAGATAACGTCCACGGTGTACATTGAAGATATCATCCAAGTGCCTCCATGATGGGACTAACAAAAGTTCTGGTTAACCTCAGTTAGGATGACTAAACCCCACTAGAATTCCGGAAATGATGCAACACCGGAATGCTGTGACAAAATGAATGTCCAACAACGATATCAAGTCGTTTGCGACATCTGGACAAAAATATAAATCATTAATCCAATATAGAATATAAAATCATAGACTTGTTTTCGGACACAATGAAATAGTCTAACGTCATTGAGATTTTGCTGAAAATTGTAAATATTCAGAGTTTATTGAAACTTCAGAATTAGGCAATATTGTGTTAAATACTGAAAGAGCTATCATCTAAAAGAAGAAAAAAAGTTTGAAGATGGTTTAAGGAAAACAACAGAAAACATGCCATGTTAATTGTGAAGTAAGAAAAAATAACAAAAAAGAAAACTTTTTAAAAACATACTTTTCTTGAACAATTCGTACTAAAAAGCAAAAAAAAAATGTTTATGCGTGACTAAAAAGAAAAGCATGCGGTGCACTCTCACATACATTCTACAATTGGTGCACCCCCATGCTTTTCTTTTTAATCATGCTTAAACAAAATTAGATTTTAGTACGAATTGTTCAAGAAAAGTATGTTTTTAAATATTTTTTTTAGTATTTTTTTCGAGTTATTTCTTTGTGATGTCCAAACATACTTAGTCAGAAGTAGAATTGTGCGTTCGCATTTGGTATTGAATGCACTGACAAGATCGTCCCAAAGTATTCTTCAGCTGAAATTCTAAATACCGATCAATTTGGAATCAATTATGCGATTCGAAGGGATGTCACACAACATGGGTAAAAGATACACAATTGTTGGAGTAAAATCAGCGTCTGGGATATCGCATTCATACGCATTTCAGCCCATTGTCTCTATGAAAGGCAAACTACTTTCCCCCTCTTCCTATTGTTCTACGTGAACCAAGTGGTGCCTTTGATCCCATTATGTAACAGAAACTGATTCGACCGCCAAACGTATGTGTAACGTGTTCTAAGTATGGTAAAGAGGACAAGAATATTCTTGAACAATGGCGGGATAGTTATCTCTCTCCCAATGTTAAAACGAAACGTTCTCTAGTCCTTGATTCATTTTCTGTCCATCAGGAACATCTGTTTTTAATTCAGTGTAAACGTGTAGAAATAGTAACCGTTCTGCTTGGTGCAATGTCGCTGTTTCAGACTTTAGATGTATACTTTTTCCGTCAATGGAAAAGATTTGCCAAACGAATTTGTGAGCGAGTTTTGCTCGATAATATTGATATACACCTACATAACTTTAGACCTACAGATGACAGCAATCTTCAAGCACTTATCCATAATCAGTTCAGTGCTGCAATATTCAACAACATGATTAGGTACACCGGGGGAAAAAAGTTTCATTCCCCATTAATTGTGATTTCTTCGTTGCTGCTGACAATGGTCTCTGGCAAACTGAAGATTCGAGTTCGTCATCTCCCAACTGCACAAATGCATCATTCATCCAGCGTGCTTACTTTCAAGTATATTTACGTTTAGAGGATTGGTTCATCAAGTCTCATAAGCATGTATAATTACCGCTATGGGCAGCTACAATTGGCACTACACATAAACTAGGCCCTGCAGAACTTTACATTTTGTTCAATATTACTAAAGTGCCTGACATTTAACGTGCAACAACTTCAAAACAGTTCAAAACAGGGTCAAACGAACTACACCAGTGCATTCTGCAAAACTTTTACATTAATTTGATGTATGACTTGCACCCATTCCCATTTTTTTTATATAAATAGGAATCCAATATGAAGGATCCAAGGTGGTGTGTGTGTAACATGTGTCAGAGGAGTAGTATTGGATCCACTTTGTTTGGCATAAGCCGACATCCATGTACAGTTCTTTATAAAGAAAATAAAAGCAATTTTGTGTTCGAGCGAAATAGTAGTTCAAGATGGTATTCCGGATGTATGAAAGCTCATAAATATGCAAATTACCGGTATGAATAGCTAAAATTACTACAATGCTCATTTGGCCGCGGAGAAGTTTCATTGTACCTTGTGGCGAAGTATCCTTTCATTTTATAGCTGACTTTTAGTTATTATTATTAACTTACTCTATAATCATGTTTCATCTAAGGTGCAGATCTTGCAACGTTAATTTAACTCAGTTCCCAACGTCATAACAATGATGAAATTTTCCACAGCGACGTAAGTTGGGTCACAACACAACTTTCCATTGTTCCTTTCATATATTTGTATATATCAGTATAAAAAACCCTTCGGGGTAAAATCAAGGGTGACGCAAGATTTATACTCACAAAACAAGTGATATCCATTTTGCAAGTTACTTTCTTTGTGTCATTACGACGGAAGTGTTTCCTTTGTAATAAATTTATGAGATTTAGTATCCTTCCGCCATAGTGACACAAAGAAAGCAACTCGCCAAATGGATATCACATGTTTTGTGAGTAGAATTCTTGCGTCAGTCTTTCCTTTGCCCCAAAGGTTTTTTTATACGGATATCTCTTATTTTTTAAGGCTGCCTATTAAAAAAAAAGTGCATAGTCTTCATAGAAAAGGCCGATTTTAGGCCGTATCTTGAAAACGGTAACTCCTTTCAACAAAATAAGCTTCGATTTACCCCAACTTGTTCGAGCCGGCAATTAACCCTCAAAACCCCCGGCACCAACCACTTTGCGCTAAACCAGAAACACAAACAGAATGACGGAGGCCTTTTCTATCATTTGTGAAAATTCTGTGATTGGGCTAAAAAGGTCATAACTTCACCGATTTTGACGTGTGATACACCGTTTGAAAGTAGTGAAGCGTAGATTACGATTCCGCAAGCTTTGGCCGCCTATATGGTCTGTGGTAAGTGATATCACCAGAAATGTGAAATTCTTATATATTTTCAAACCGAAATAGAGGGTCTCAGGGAGGTCCTACCGATCCATTTTTTTCTTCTGTCTATTAGTATGGCAAAGGGCTTTCAAATGCAACTTCAAACATCAAAATCGGGTGTATAGTTTGCTAGATCCGAAATTAGCTGTATATATGTGAGTGCCGCTAACAGACTCGTTGCTTAGCGTCACTCGAAGAACTACCGTTCTTCGTGATATCAAAAACATATGTTAATATTTTGTTATTACATACTTCTTTATCCCAAAATAAAGAATAGCCCGTATCGGGGCTGGGTTTGGCTGGTTGCAGAACACTTTAGGATTTGGGCGACAAAATATTAGCTGGAGAAACAGTATGAACACCGAAATAGCCCGAAAAGAATAATAAACAAAATAAATAAAAAAAAGCATTTTTTTTAAATAATTAAAAAGGATTTTTAAAAAACACGCATTTTTAAGCAAAGGAAAATGGACTAAAAAGTAAAAAATAATAAATTTATGAATCGGAAAATAAAAGTGTGGGTGCTCTTATACATTACGATTTTATGATAAGGAAAGCAAGCGCACCCGTCCGAATATCAACATTGAAGTGGGCAGGTGCGCCGTCATGTTGCACCCACATTTTCTCGCGGGCATCTAGAGGTGCAATCTCCAACAGTTCGGGCAGTACATCTCGAAGGAACACCAAATACTGTTGTCTAGTCAAGCGTGGCGGCAAGAGATAATGTCCTATTAGTTGATTGTGTACAATCCCAGCCACAAGTTAATACCGAATCGTTCCTGATGACCAAACACGCGAATGACGTGTGGATTGTCACTCGAGACAACGATATTGTGACTATGAAAATACGCGTGCAAAAAGCTTCATTCGTGAACAAAACACACCGTTGAAAGTTGGGTACAACATCACATTGCTGGAAAAAACATTGACAAAACTCCACTCTAGGTGGGAAATCATTTGGTCCCATGTGTTAAACCCGTAGTGTGTGATAGGCGTGTAAATGATGGTCCCTTAGAACGGACCACACTCTATTCTTCGAAGCGCGTACAATACGGGCAAATTGACGGGTGCTTGTTGATGGAGATTGTACCACAAGATTCAACACCCTCTCTTCAAACTCTGGGGTGCGAACAGTTCGTCGCCTAGCACCCTGGCCATCTCTTGTTGGCTTGAAAGAAGTACTCTCTCGTAAGTTCCTATCGACAGCAAGAAATCTCTTCCAATTTAGATTACGTCTGTTCGGAAACTTCCCTCTCTACATTCGTCAGTGTTCCGGGCACTACCACCTGCTACACCGTACATTAAATGTATGTCTGCAAGCTCGTGTAACGTGTAATTCTCCATCTTAGACCACCAGAAACCCTTAAGCACAGCTCTGTTTCTAACACATTCGACAAGCTTGTTTTTTGTTTTACTCCCCTGGGAGCATCTTATGTATTTGTGGGAATGTAATGTCTAACAGCATATAAAACTACAGTTTCATATTGCGTAAGAATAAAATATCTTTACCCATTTCGGATATTTTTGTCTAATTTCGCTATGCTTCCCCTGTTCCTTGTTCCCTCTGCCTCTATCTCTGATATTTATGAGTACTTTGAACTTACTTTCACTGCCATCTGGTGATCACAAATGTAACTATTTTTAAATGTCTCGAAAAATAAGATATTTCGGATTTTCACTACCGCATTGTGTCTCCGCGTTCCGAATAGCGATGTCATGATGCATCTTTGCATATTTAATTACTGTAGTATTATACAATTTGTTCCAAAAGGTTTCTGCAACTTCAAGATGGCGTGGCGCTTGAACTAGGCGTTTTCGACTTTCGGTTTCCTATCTCAAAATACTTATATTGGACCCCTCTACCACCTGTATAAATTTGACCCAAGATGTTACAGACACCCTGTATAGTACAAATGTATAAATTTGAAGTGTTGTATTCGTTTTCTTTCCGAGATGGGTTAGAGTTTGCAAAACTTAATAATGAATTTTAGGTGAGGGAAGTAAATATGCTTACATCGCAGGAAGGTTAGGGGCTCAAATACAACATTTTGCCCCGGGCGCCAGAAACTGACGGCTCAGCCCAGTCCTGTATAAATATAACATTCATGTTCTTTTCAAAGCCATTACAGGAACCAGAAAGAAGTGCCTTTACCTTTCTAGTTGATGTGTATCAAAGCTTTCCTGAAATAATTACAATATTTTTCACTACTCAGTTATAGCACTGTTAATGAACTTTACTATCGACAAAACGCAATCTAATTTAGGTGTAGGTGTGAATTACATATGCGAAAAAAGATTTTTATCAATTTGTGTACAAATGAAAGCTTTTTAAAGACGAGGACGTTCAATGCTATTATAGTGTCTCGCTAATAGCTTTTGTACGATTAGATCACACATTAATCAAAGCCGAAAAAGCACTCTCTAATTGCAGATAAGCATACTTAGAAGCGTTTTAGTGTACTGGTTTCTATTGAACGCCGGAAATTGTACTGTAGGAGCCATGTTTGGTTTCATTTGTTATTCCGCAAATACGGGAAGAAGTGATTTAGTTCAACGAGATTGAAGAAACGGTAAAAATATATTTTTATATATCTAGCTACTTATAATATGTATTCTAGCTCTAGCAACTTTTATGAACTAAATATTTAAAATAAAAAAACTTTGGTTTCAAACAACTATTTCCATTTTGTGTTGATAGAATTCTAGAATTAACATTAGAGTGGATTGAGAGAAAATGCCACACATTTTAGTCTAGCAATCATTGTGGAATAATTAAAAGAGATAGAACAGCAAAATTTTGCACAACTATTTATTAAATGTTCATCTTCGTACTGACGCAGGTACATCAAGCTAAATGACTACACAACGGATTTATTGTCCTTTAAACTGACATATCAAAATGTGCATCCGTGTAATACATTATAATTAAGATGCTAATACATTATAATTAATATATACGACAATAATAGTGAAATTAAAATCTGAAATTACATATCTAAATTATCTATAATACGACTAAAATACATGAACACGTATGGATATATTTTTACCACCTTGACGATATCTGCTGAAAAGCACAGATTTCTTTCCCTTATATGATAATGGAACATACACCAATTTAATGCAGAAATGACTACGTTTTTTGTATAAAATAATGATTCTTTAACGTAAAGGATATATTTTATTAAGCATATAACAAGTATCCGTAGCTCAGGTAGTAGGGCGTTGGTTTCGCGTTGGTAAGTCCTGGGTTTCATGCCCACGACGGCTATCCTGAGTGAGGTTTATTCTGCCTAGTCAAACAAGGTATGCTGCCTTCAAAACTAGGTCCTGCCCGACTACTTTCCCACATTCTCACCCCACCCCTGTTCCGGCCTGAGCCATAGCTGCCTAAAGGTTATAAATGGCATTCAAAGTCTATTGAGTACGTGGGTAGACTATCAATTACAAATGTCATGAATGCCTTAACTGAAAACAATTAAAATATTATTGTTTGATGTAATGCATTTACTTAGTGAGCATGTATCCCCACTTTTGGGCAAGACCCCACTTCACTTGCTTCCCGCCACATATACGACTTATTTGTGATACATACGAAGAAAATACTTGACAGTCAAAACTACTGTATTCAAGTGCATTTTCTATTTTGTTATGAAATTTAGCCCGATTCTAATCTTTCTACTGACTAGAAAAACATTTTTAGGCGAAAAATATTTATTTGTTTTTCCTAAGGACTTGCTTCTTCTCCACGTACCGAGTCGCCGTAACTTCGTAGTAGAGCGCTTCCATAGCATTCGGGAGGTCCTGGGTTCGATCCCAACGACCGACCGCCGTGACTGAGGTTTCTCCTTAGTGACACCAGGCAAATTCCGGAATGCCACCTTGAACATAGGCCCTGGGCGACGAATTCACTAATCTTTTCCCCTCCCCTATCTCGTCCTGAGGCTTAGATGCCTAAAGGCCATAAATAAAACTCAAAAGTTCGTCTTCACGTGACAGAATACGCGACATTCACTACAGCCCCTTACAGAGCATACTGGTTAGTTATTCACACCATACAAGTCTTCCATCTACGGTCGTAATTATTGAATTACGCTACTGTAGGCATCTCTCCCCGATAAGAATCTTTCCCCAATCCATTGTATTATTATTTTTTGTGTAATAACCAGAGTGATTTGTTAGTATAGAAATATAAATATGAACTTATAAATCCATTCTAAACAATTTAGAATAACCGGATAAGGTAAGAAGGAACATGAAACACATCTTACAAGGGAGTTGTCTCCAGTGGAAATCACAAATCAACGTGAGGCCTTCACAGTGCATTGATTATATATTCAAATGAATGCTCTTGTAATACAAAGTTTCTGAATTAAGCGAGTTACAGGACTTGATAGCTTGTGAAATTTTATTCTAAGTGCCTACAGGGTAGGCAACATCTAATGTATGTGTGGAAGATATGTTTCCCGTTTACTTTGATATGAAATGTTGAGGTGAAGATATTTAAGATATCGATGAAGTTTAAGTGTTAATTATTTGCACAGATCCACGCCAAACTCAAATATTACATAAATACAGGATGACACAATAGACTTCCATCCCGTTTATTTTGTAATCTATTGATTTAAATAGACTCGAAGGCCATTCACATGATGTTTTAGTAGACTCATATTATCATTCTAGAAAATTACAATTTTTGTACTAGACAGAAAAAAATGACCAGAATGGAATGCCAATTTATGGCTTAGGCCTGATGGATGATAGTGGGAGAATTGTTGGAATAAAGAAAGTAAGAGGAAACGGGAGAACCCCGAGAAAATCCACGCACCACAGCCACTGCGGGATTCTTCCTAAATATCAATCGGTTACGAGATGAACGGGATGGAATGTGTGCATTGTGTCACCCTGTATTTATATAATACTATATTTGTATTTGTGAGGGATCAGTGCCATTAATGAACACTTCAAGAGCTTTAATTCAACGTATTAATTGTGATCAGTACAGCGTTTCAAGTCAAAGTACTCCGACAATACATATCTTCCACGCATATGTATGAAGTGTTGTCTAGCCTGTATGCATTCAAACACCATACTTTGAACTCCTCTAACTCATATTCAGCTACATTTTGATACGTAGTGCTACATGAGTGTGTGTTTGAACATATCGCCAATTCGCTGTGGAAGTTTCATGTTGATTTGCAATTTCCACCGGAGACAATCCTTGACAGTGTTTAACCTATGCGATGAATACAGAAAAATTTACTAGAATCTGTTGATAGACAAACATATGTTGTTTTGAATTTTGATCAAGTACAGACTGTCATTACAATTTCTGCGACTGGAGGAATTACACTTACGATAAACATGTTTTTACATGCATATTATCTTTTTGATAAAACATAGGTTGTCTAGGATATTTTGTGACACGTGTAATTCACTTGGCAGACCATTGTCTGTGAGACCAAAGCTGAAGCAACATTTTATGATGGTAAATAAAATGTAAATTTCCCTATTTATTGTCACTGGATGTAGACACATTTTTAATGAATCTTAATTTATTTATGGGCTTTAAGGAATGGGAATACTACATCATATGTCGAAAGAGCTTAGGTAGCTGCCAAGAACATTGGCATTGCTTTCTACTCTGAATCACATTTGAGTTTGTAGTTAACAATAATTAACTCAAGCTTCATGAAGTCGTTGGACCCATCATTTCTAAACCTTCAAGGATATTTACCGAATAATTTTATTTCTTTTACAAGACTTAACTTATAAAAACAATATCAAAAGGTATTTGGTAGCTATCCCGGACACATCTACGTAATTTGGTTCTCATATGTAGAGTTTTAGGACATTCTAGACCAATAGGATCATTTCTCTTTCGCAGTCTTAAAAATTTGGACCAGATTTTCGCTTTGAGACAAATTTTGGAGAAGAAATAGGAATACAATGGGACGGTTCATCAGCTATTCATTGATTTTAAGAAAGTATATTGTTCTGTCAGAAGGGAAAAGTTATACAGTATCCTGATACGATTTGGAATTCCGAAAAAATTGGTTCAACTAGTGAAGATGTGTCTCAGCGACCCCATAAGCAGAGTACGGATAGGTAATAATATGTCTGATAGTTTCAAGATTCGCAACGGATTGAAACAAGGCGATGCCTTGTCACCATTACTGTTTAACTTTGCGTTAGAATATGCGATTTTAAAAATTAAAGGGGACAAAAAGGGACTATCATTGAATGGTTTGAATCAACTGTTTGTATACGCGGATGATGTAGATTTAATAGGGGACGATATAGATGCACTACAAAGCAACACCGATGTCTTAGTAGAAGCGTGCGATGAGATAGGTGTACATTTAAACATAGATAAAACAAAATACATGATAACAAACCGAAACACAGGGATTGATAGAAATAAAAACGTAAGAATTAGGGATGAGATCATAGAGAAAGTAAACAAATTTAAATACTTGGGAGCATACGTAACAAGCAAAAATTAGGTCACGCAAGAATTGAAAAGTCGCTTAGTATCAGGG
>JAGDQP010010941.1:0-54307 GCA_022664845.1 Lepisma saccharinum
CGGAATGCAATAATTACCGCGGAATCTCGTTACTTCCAACTTGTTACAAGGTATTAAGTAATATTCTGTTAACACGCCTAAATGTATACGTAGATGAAATAATTGGAGATCACCAATGTGGATTTAGAAGAAATAGATCCACGTTGGACCAGATTTTTGCTTTGAGACAAATTTTGGAGAAGAAATGGGAATACAATGGGACGGTTCATCAGCTATTCATTGATTTTAAGAAAGCATATGATTCTATCAAAAGGGAAAAGTTATACAGTATCCTGATACGATTTGGAATACCGAAAAAATTGGTCCAACTAGTGAAGATGTGTCTCAGCGACCCCATAAGCAGAGTACGGATAGGTAATAATATGTCAGATAGTTTCAAGATTCGCAACGGATTGAAACAAGGCGATGCCTTGTCACCACTACTGTTTAACTTCGCGTTAGAATATGCGATTTTAAAAATTAAAGGGGACAAAAAGGGACTATCATTGAATGGTTTGAATCAACTGTTTGTATACGCGGATGATGTAGATTTAATAGGGGACGATATAGATGCACTACAAAGCAACACCGATGTCTTAGTAGAAGCGTGCGATGAGATAGGTCTACAGGTAAACATAGATAAAACAAAATACATGGTAACAAGCCGAAGCACAGGGAATGAAGGAATTAAAAACATAAGAATTAGGGATGAGGTCATAGAGAAAGTAAACAAATTTAAATACTTGGGAGCATACGTAACAAGCAAAAATGAGGTCACGGAAGAAATAAAAAGTCGCTTAGTATCGGGGAACGCATGTTTCTACTCAGTCCAAAAACTTCTAGCATCGCGATTAATATCAAGGAAATTGAAATTAAAAATATACAGAACGGTTATTCTGCCGGTAATTCTTTACGGTTGCGAAAGTTGGAGTACGACCCTAGCAGATGAACATAAATTGCGTGTATTTGAAAATAAGGTTTTGAGAAAGATATATGGGCCAAAACGGGACGAGATGACTGGAGAGTGGAGGAGACTGCATAATGAAGAACTCCACGGACTGTACGATTCACCAGATGTTGTAAAAATAATGAAATCGAGACGACTAAGGTGGGCAGGGCATGTAGCTCGGATGGGGGGAAAAACGAAGATTATATTCAATCCTGGTTGGAAGGCCCGATGGAAAGAGGCCATTGGGAAGACCGAGACGTCGTTGGGAGGACAATATTAGAAGAGATCTTCGAGAAGTAGGTGTTCGTGATGAAAACTGGCTTGATACTGCCCAGGATAGAATCCAATGGCGAACGTTTGTTACTGCGGCGATGAACTTGCGCGTTCCATAAGCCATAGAGTTAGTTAGTTAGTTAGTTAGATTTTTTACAATAATAAATATCTGATTTGGGATTATGCAAAAGATGGCTAAACGAATAAAGCATCTTCTGTATGTTTTCGTTGCATCAGAATTAACGTTCATTCAACGAATTTTATAAATAAAACCTTCTGATTAGGACTACAGCAAATTATGACTTAATAAACCAATCCCGAAGTGTATATTTAGGCACTTGGTTCGTTTTTCGTCCCTGCAAAATAAACACATTAAACTTTGCTATCATACAAACTCAAATTGAATTAACCGAAATTTGGATATAAAATTATATTTGAGAAATACGATGTATATAATGTTTAATAGAAGCAGATGACTAGCTTATCTAGACTTGACTAGTTAGAGCTCCTGAATCTTAACAAAACTTACCGTCATGTTTCACTCTACATTGCTAATTGATGTCTCGTTCAGTAAGGGTTCGTTCAAGTACTACGTTCGCAAATTTTTAGTCATTTTAAACCCTTCTTTCTCTTTAAGTAAATATAAGCAGATACCTTATCAGTTATCACCTTCCCTTGTAATTATGTAAAACCAGCAGAATTTTTTATCGCCATATCATAGTCGAAAAACTATTTTATTCTTTCAGTGATACGTTTTTAACTGAATCTTACCTTAGCATTACTCTGACCTCCTCTTCCCATTGTGAGCAAAAGTAAGCAAAGTTTAAATTCCTTCCTCCTTCAATGCTGACACAATACTTGAACAGATTCCAAATCAAAAATGAGGAACCAGAAAAACAATATTTTGTTCACCAAAGCTGATTTATTCTCTGTACAATCGATGTTCTTTTGTTTGTGCATATAATTGAAACAATTCTTACTGCTGTTCATTATCATAATCCGTAATGTTCCACCAAAGGCGATAGGTTCTAAATCTTTCTCCATTTATCTCTACTTATGCCTTCTTCGTTTCCTTTGCATACGATTTGTTTTCCTTAATACTGTCAAGAACTTGCATCCGTTTTCATCATCTTCCACTTTCATCCTCCAACATAGTACCATTTGCATTTCCTTAGTATGCTCTTCTTGCGTAAAGAATGTCTCCAAATCATTTCTTTTTCTTTTCTTTATTTTCAGAATTATTTGTCTCACGCCTATTCTCTGCAGTAGTTCATCATGACCTATCTCCTGCGTCCTGTGCTGATCCTTTTCTTTTTGTTTCTATGACCGCATTTTTAATTCTCTCAGTACGACTCTTTTCTAGAGTCCATTCCAGCTTTATACAACATTAATACTCCCCACAAAACATTTAATCAATCTTTTACTCAATACTTTATTTTTATTGGTTCACAGAAAAGATTCGTCTTCATAGTACATACCTTTATCACCACTATTACTATGTTTCGCCTCTATTTCTTCTTCACACTTTATATCTTCATTTATAATACATCCTGTATGCTTGAAACTAAATATCTGCTCTACTTTTTCTCTTCCAATTTCGATTAAAACTGTGATTTTGATTTTCTAACTACCACTCGTCGTTGTTTTCGTTCCTTTGATCTTGATTCTATGTTCCTCCCAGCTTTTGTTTAGCTGTCTTCACATACTTGTGTCACACATGCACTTGGTGGTTTGGACTGTTAAAGATTTTACTTTATTTCTACTTATTTATTTAATTTCTCATTCACGGGCTGTGCAGATACCTATTACATACACTAGTCATAGGTGTTCCTCGGCTAAGACAGTTCAAAGGGAAGGGGAAAATAGCATTTATGTCCAATATTCCAGGTACTAATTTCGCATTCGTCAAACCAGATTCCCCTTGTTTAGTGTGACTTACAAGAAGAGACGAGGCGAAATTTGAGGCTGTCTGATTCCCATCTCGCAAATATACTGTTTCGTCTTGTGTCCAGTTGTGAAAAGATAAGATTATCTTATCTCAGAGAGTTCTGTCTCGTCTCGTTTTCGAATAAAGTCAACACGAGATATGGGAAATGCTTTAGAGTGCATGATTTTTGCGGTTATTTCTAGTTTTAGGAAGTTTAAGGTATTTCAAATACGTATTTCACACTAAAGAGGAAATAGGATGCTAGGGATTTACAATAAAACCTCTCCCCTCTCTCTATCTCTCTCAGTGTGTACACCGTGTGCGAAACAGTGTTTAAAGTGAGCTGGAACGGACCGGAACACCGTTGCGGTAAGAAATAAAGAACCGGAACAGTGTTCCTGTAAGAATAACTTTTGATCGGAAATTAAATATTGCGTAGCCACGCGTCCCATTGAACATTGAGAATTAAAACAGTAGTAAAACTCCATCCTCACTCTCAGTATCAAAATATTTTCAACAAAAATAAACCGTAACCTAAGTTTGGTGACTGCTATCGCAACACAAAACTCCTTTCTTGACCTCAATGGATAAAATAGGCCTTTCTGTGTTGAACTCAGACATATGGAAATTATCTGGCAATGTGAGATACGTAGAAAGAGAAGTTGTTAGACAAACGATTCAAATCCGATTCTGATAAAAAGTGGTTTGGGTTTAGTTATTTACAAACAGAAGTACGGTCGAGAAGTTCCCAAGCAACTGGCGAAATTATGTGCAGTAAATACATTACCCTTTGGTACAGCAGAAATGTGTGAGAGGTGGCTTCAGTTAAATGAATGATGCCTTGGAAATATAATGGATGTGAAATATTTATCTGATCTCATGCTGATATCAAACTCTCTCAATTATGTACTTTAGGCAACCGTGGATCCTTAATAACACTCAGCATCAACTTATATTGACTAATTCAGTCCAAAATCATCAAACCTTGATCCAACTATTGACTAAGTCGCCTTTACAACAGAAGACATCCATCGTTTCTTTCTCCTCTCCTCTCCCTCCCCACCCCTTTTCCCACATCACATTATTTTACCTCCTTGAACAACACATGATGTTAATCATCGGCACAGTCTGAACTTCAGATATCCTCGGAAGCGTTCGACAGAACCTGACGATGACGTCACTCGCAGGATAGGCACTAAGGCAGCACGATATACAGCGTAATGAAACCTGTACTTCACATAATTTCTTTTTGTAATTAATGAACAATTTACTCATATATTTTTTCTCAAGGCCTATAATTTCAAGCTCTAAATATATAGGGGTCTATGTATATAATTTTTATCATAATATCGGGTTACAAATATGTGCTGATTAGACAATAGAGTCTACGGCGTTATTTTCGTACCAACTCTATAACTCGGAAAATATTTAACTTAGAGCTTTGGAAAAAAAAAGATAAAAAGGGAGATAGTATAACTGCATATGCGCAATTGAATTATGATACTGGAAACCAGTGACGTCCAAGAAATATCTCTACGGGATATTAGCTTCAGAATTTGTAATGGAAAGTAGAGTAGTTTTTCATTTAATTGGATTGGAATTTATATATACGTATATGTTGGGGGAAATATTCTGTTTTATATTTCCTGCGGTTTGACAGCTCATTTTGATGGCACCAGTATTACGTCAGCAGCTTTGTCCGTCACTAATAACTCAAGAACAATTTCAACGCTAACTAATTCCCTATACACTTTCCAGGCTTAGGACTGACAACATAGTTAAATTTCTGGATTTTGTAGTGTTTAAAATCAATGGACATTCACCGTGTCAGTATGGATATGATTTTAATTTTCGTAAGAATTACAATGAACACGCCTTTAACCTTTATGTTCTAATAAAATGAACAGTTTGAAACCCCTAGTATTTACATTAAAAGTCTTAAATAAAAAAAAACAGCTTTCTGAGAGTTGTAAAGTGCAGTCTGAAGAAGGAAGTGGTATACTTCTAAAACTGTTACGTTTTAATTTCTTTTTGTTATTAATTAAATAATATCATCCTTGTCAGAAAGCTGTGTTTTTCTCTATTCAATGTTGTAATATCTAAAACTCTTAATGTGGAGAAATTTAAAAACGACACACACACAGATAAGAAAAAAATATTATGTGGGAACATTATGAACACAATTTTTGTTATACTTATTCAATGGCTTTGAATGTCAATAATAATAACATCATTAAAATGTTTTACCATGCTCATTTTGTTGAAAATATTCCATATCATGTAGCTCAAGTATTTAGGTTGTGACAGTTCATCATGAATTCTAGTAATGTGGATTTTTTTTGCTTTATTGGCATTTCCAAGATTTGATTTGATTTTCAAATTTAAGTACCTAATTCGAATGAAAGTTCATGTTTTGGCCTAACGTACAACTTTTTAATTTACTAAAAGAAGCTTTGCACATAGTAAAGTAATAATATTTCTCATTACTCCGCATTTTGTACTAAAATTTTCTGCAGGATGGTACGAATGAAATACACTTTCCATATCTTTTACGGTTTGAAGGAAATCCTGGTTTAGTGGCTTGGTTTTTAAAGTCCAGTTCGCGACATTCTATATCTATCCAACTTTTACAGGACAGGAGGAAGTTTATCAGAACGAGACGTAAGTTTGAATCCATATGACGGCATTTTTGTGCTAAATAAACCGCTAGATAACAAAGTATTTGAATTTTATTTGAATTTTATTTTATGGTCTTTAGGCAACTTTGGCTCAGGCCGTATGGATGATGATGAGAGAATTGGTGTAATGAAGAAAGTGTGAGGAAACGGGAGAAAACTCACAAACACGGTGTTTCTCTTCCACAAGCCCAGATTGAATGAGGTGGGATCGAACGGATGACCGCAAGCACCAGAGGTGAGCGCTCTACCCCTAAGCCACCGCATAACGAAGTCCTTGTTCTGAGCAGTCATCATGGAAAGTGGCAAGTAACAAAATCCTTTGGAAATCTAAAATAAGTTATGCCTTCTGTCTTGCTTTTTTTTTCGACACGAAGCAATTGCAATTTTGCAAGGCGTCCTTGTAAAATATTGTTTTACGTGCGTTTGGCAATTGAGTACCTATTACGTACGTAGGCCTATGTACACTTTAATTGGTCACTGAAACCACCCTAAAAACGAAAAGCACATACACACATTTAAAGAATATCAAAACTTGCAGTTACATCCCAAACTCTCTTGTTGTTAAGCTTTCAACCCTCTCAATGCACTGACATCGTTTACTTCTTTCCTGCGAGTGACGTCAGTGGTTGGTTAGGGCTACGACCCTTATTTTTCAGCTTCGGGCGGGAAAACAGCGCTACTTTCTCAGTATATTATACAAGTACTTTGATGTTAATAGGACTACGTCAGTTGCGTCCTAACTCCTCAACAAAATACTTCTTTCATTTTGTCAAGCTTTGCAACACAAATGGAAGGCATGGACAACAGTCCGAAACTTCTAACCTGTAAATTAGTCCTATACCTCGCTCGCTCGCTCTCTCTTCGACCAGTTCCCAGCTTAGTCCAGTGGTTAATGCATCGAGAAACTCATCGCGAGGTCCAGGGGTCGAACCCTGGCGTGCTTAATTTTACATTATTTTAAAAGAAAAATAATTTTCTTTTTTTATGTATTTGGAAATTTAATAAAAGTAGTGATTCAATATACCGAATAGAGACCACTAAAAGCTAGGATGTATATAAACTCACCAGGATACGCTCAGTGTGCAAGGGGGGCATGGTGCTTCCGAAAAGAGCTGGGCAGTGTTAGCCACGGGGGGAGGCGCAGCCCCCTGTTAGCGGTGGGCATACGGAAAAGTGCTGTTTACGCAAAAGAACTGTTTACGAAAATTATGACGTCATTCCTCTTGACGTGTACATAAGCGCTATATACAATGCACGTAGCCACGGCCTATATTTATATTTAGAGGGAACTTTGGACAGAGCAGGACGTAGCAGAGCTGAAACCGGTCGTTTTGGACTGGGTCAACGGGTCTGGGCTTGAAACCCAGTCTGACCCGTTGACCCGATTTCGATCCGGTGAGACTGAAGGCAAAGCAGAGCTCTTTGTTATTTCGTTCCTTTTGAACAGTGTTACTTTCACAGGTGACAAAGACCGGAGGCCTTTCCCCCAGAACACGGAAAAACGACGCCGAAAATACCCAGTTCATTAAGTTCCAATCTGGTCACAGGGACAAGTTTCGGACCGGGTCTCCGGGTCACCTATGTTCGAGTGACCCAATTTCAGCTCTGGGACGTAGTACCACCAGGACACTTTTTCTGTAGCAGTGTACTAATGGTAATAACTATTAACAGTAAATGAGGTTTCTGCGATAAACGAGTGTAGAAATGCTACAAAAATTACAATAATGAAATAATGAGTTTTTGTCAATAATAGTACCGTTCTGGTAAGAAATTTCATCTACTTTAAACACAGGTGCGAGAGGGAGTATGTTTGTCACCCGAAGTATCGTAAAATGGACGATACGACAAACGCGAAATGGCTAATCTCCTGAGCAAAGCTGCTGGTAAATACACATCAGTCATGCTGCCTGTTGATTGATTGAAATGTTATCAACGCTCTAAACGAGCTGGTGAGCTACAAAGGACGGGACCTCTTTCTTTCTTTCTTTTTTTTTTGTAAGCATGTAGACTAGAATTTTCAACGATTTTTCATCCGAATACTTGTATAGTATCTTGACAAAGGCATTGAATGATATCTTCCCCTTCATTCCCTTGGCATAACTCTCGTCGAGAAACATCATCTTTCAAGCTAGTATCCATGGCTATCTTTTTGGCGCATGTATGTAAGTTAACTAAAGTTCATATTTGTCTCAGAGGACTAAGGTGAAACTCCTAGAATATTTCCATGGGAGTGTGTGTAGCCGGAATGAACTCGATTTGAACCGGTTAGTCCGTCATACTTTTCCGCTTCGCAAGCGGAGGCTGAATTTAGAGCCCTCAGCAGGAAGAAGAAACCTATTTTTGTTAGTTGTATTACGATAACCATACGTGCGAACTGATGAATTGGGCTTTCAATGAAGTTGACTGCGTGAGTATACTTGTCTGAAACTACCTTTAAATATTTACCAACAGGAACTTTTTATTGCCAATGCTTCTCAGTACAATGCAGTGATAAAAGCCTCTTTTATCGCATTTTGTCCAACAAAACTCTTTGTGCCACCTGCGTCCAAAGCAGACGCATCTATAAATGTTCCAGTAGCTTTTTAATGATAAATTTATGACTGGAAAAAATATCAATATTGCGGATTTTTCTGAACACACCAGGATATATTTTCATTTGTAAGTAATTATTCCAACCCTTAAAACTTCTTTGCCAATCTGAATCTAAGCGTCATTACAATTCACATCGTTCAATTTGAACTTATTTTATGCGGGATAGGGATGCAGGAAGGAGATGGCCAGGCCCTAATTTAAATGTACCATCCCGGCATTTGTCTGGTGTGCCGCAGGAAACACCCTGGAAAACCTCAGTTAGGAAGCACGAGAAGACATGCCCTTCCAGCTATGCTAAGCACCTTCCTGGTATTTATTCTGAGGGACTGAGGAAAATCCTAGTAAAAATTAGTTTGGCTTACTGGCGCGAACGGGATTCGAACCAGGGTTTCTCCTAACAATTTATCTGAAGCCAGCGACCATAACCACTGGACCACAGGGAGATGAGCTTTAAGAGACAATGTACTCTTTACAGCTACAACACATTAAGGGTTATCTTATCCTCACCCTGTCCCTTTTTACTCCAGAGTTGAAACGGGCCCAGTGGGGCCATTCGGGTTAAGCTTTGGACTGGGTCACCGGGTCTATGCTGCGAACCCGGTCTTACCCAGAACGCTAGGAAGAGATTTAATTCTACGAAGAAATATTAATTAGGATTAAAGCATTAAAAGCTTTTAAAACCCTCATCATTAATGAAGTTCTTGTACATAAGCTCACTTCCTGAGGAATCTCACAAATACAATATGAATTGATTCAAAGCACACGAACAAGATCAGGTCACCGGGTTACGATTGGGCCACCGGGTCAATTGGGTCAATATTAGATCATCGGGTCGCCGAGTCATAGTTAGTCTTGTCATTTGGGTCAAGACTGAGTCCCGAGTCATTGAAGTTATTAAGACCGGGTCAAATTTCGGACTGAATGACGTTCCGGATCGCGTTCGGATCAGGCGGAGTCACTGGGTCAACAAAAGTGACCCGGTTTTAGCTCTTCCTTCATTCTTGCAAACTTCCTAGGAAAAAATCTCCTAACTAGTTTGTTTTCGCCTTCTTCCTTGTCCCTAATACGCGTATTATTAGCGCACCCGTATAAACGTCAGCGAATAAGGGAAGATATAAAGTTTGTCCTGTCTGTCTGTCTGCACCGTCTCCCCTCCCCCCCCACACACACCTGGATCTCAGCAACTACAAGTCCGACAGAGTTGAGCCATACACCGTTGGATTCGTCATGATCTGAAACGGTGGGAAAAATTATGACTTTGACTCTAAAACTGACAGGTCCTTTTCATTTACTCAGTTTTTCCATTTTCTCCATGTATTTTGACATTATATGTTTGCCCCCTCCCCCTCAATCTCAGTAACTACAAGTCACACAGAGATGAACCATACACCTTTGGATTCGTCATAGTCTCAAACAGTGGGGAAAATTATCAGTCTGACTCTAAAACTGGCAGGTCCTTTCAAATCGCTTAGTATTCTCCATTCCTATGAAGAGTTCCTATCCTAAACAGCTGGAGCTAGAAACACCAAATATGGTATGAATGTACATCATAACTAGTAGGTTAAGAAAATATTACAAAGTGTTGAAAGACTGGCCATCTTGAATCCAAAACGGCCGCAAAACCTATTGTTGTATAGAATACAGAGCCTAAAACACTGGAGCTAGAAACACCAAATTTGACACAAACGTATATCATCACTAGTAGGTTACGAAAATATTACAAATTGTTCCCAAAGACGCCATCATGGTTACAAAATGGCGGACCCTAAAAATCCATTTTCCAAACCAGCTGAACTACAGATAGGAAATTTGGCACAAAGGTGTATTATCACAAGTAGTTTAGGAAAATATTACATTTTTTAAAAAGTCGCTATCTTGGATTCAAAATGGCCGCTCAAATCCATTTTACACACCGTTCGAGCTTTAGAAATGAAATTTTGTATGAAGGTGTACCGTCACAAGTAGCTCACGACAATATAAGAAAACGATAAAAGTCGTCATCCTTAATCCAAAATGGCCGCCCAAAATCCATTTTACACCCCGGAGAGTCTGGTTACGATAACCACATGAACTAGTCAAGCGAAATTCGGAGTAAGGTAAATTATCAAGATTAGGTTAGAAGAAACACATTAAATGATCCAAAAGTCGTTATGCTGAATCCAATATTGCCGACTAAGATTCATACAGAAGGCATATTTCGCCCAAACAAACGTATTTTGACTCAGAACGACGTGCATCATTGGTTATAATGTATTGTCTACCCACACGATTGTATTTCAGCGGTTCCATGTATTCGAGCTATTTTCGGCCGCCATCTTGAAAAATTAATTTTCCCTATATCTTTCGTATTTTGGGGAAAATCTCGACCAAACCTGCACATTTCGACTCAGACCAATTTAAATATATTTAAATAGTTTTTAAATGTATTTAAATGGTTTTCATGTGTTTTCGATACCAACGGCCACCATCTTGAAAAAACGGACTTTTTCCTATATCGTCGGCGTTTATGGGAAAATTTCAACCAAATATATTTCGACTCAAAGCAAAATACCTCAATTGTTTTCATTTATTTTTTGTACCTTCGACCGCCATCTTGAAAACATATACTTCTCCCTATATTATCGGTGTTTATTGCACAATTTCTACCAAACCAACATATTTCTACACCGATCAATGTACTTGAATATTTTTCATGCATTTTTCGGTATCACCGGCCGCTATCTTGAAAAAGTGGACTTTTTTCTATGTCTTCAGCGTTTATGAGAATATTTCAACCAAACCAACATATTTTGACTCAAAGTGATGTACCTCAATGGTTTTCACGTATTTTCGGTACCGTTGGATTCGTCATGATCAGAAACGATGAGAAAACTATGAATGTGATAGAGCTTAAGCAATACACCAATGGATTCATAATGGTCTGAAACCGTGGAATATCCTAAAAATTTGCCCCTAAAATTGATAGGTTCTTTCTATTAATATTCGCTTAGTATTCTCCATTTGTGCCCCTACGAGATTTCAGTAGCCACAAGTTCGGCAGAGATAAGCTATACCGTTGGAATTATCATGGACACCGATGGGAAAATCTATGACTGACTCTGAAACTGGCAGGCCCCGGCACTCTCTTAGTAACCTCCATTCGTCCCTATGATTTTAACTCTTTGTTTTGGATACGTTATAAGAAAATTTTAATTTATACGGGGGCACTTTGGTTTTGTCTACAATAAAATCATAACTTAGCTTGTTTCGTTTTCAATCTACTCTCTTTAGCAATTCTTCGTCACATATCTTCCTCATCCAGCTGTTGCATCCATAAACTGAATAAAATTAGTAACATTAATCCTTGGGTTAAATGTTCATACTCATACGCTAGACTTTAAGTAGCTGGAACGTTGAGGTCGGAGCTGAAATCTAGTCAGTTTTGGTGGCCCGATCTATAACTTAATCCGAATATGCAGGTTTTGGCCCGACTAGCTCGGTAACTCGGTCTTGACCCAAATGGCTCTTTGATCCATTACCGCTATTATCGAATATTACCCGCTGAACCAACCTTGACATAGCAACCCTATCTTGACCCGATTTAACTCCTGTTCCTTGGCATGAATCAATCAATATTTTCATTTGTTACATTCACAATTTTTTTTCAGAATAATCTCTCCTGGGGCAACTTATTTGCACACCTCTGGAGTATGTTTGTTATTTTAGGGAGATATAAGGCTATTTTTATATGTTATGACTATTATTAACAACTTTACGGAGTCGTAAGTTTCGTGCTCTGGCGTAACACCCCCGTTCCCGGTCAACTCTGAATGATACACTGTTCAAAAGAAATAGTGTATAATAAGGAAAGGATGTAAAACTATGCTTGGCCTCCCAATCACCGGACCCAGGTTGAGTCACTGGGTCATACCGGATACGAAGCATAGACCCAGTCCAGGATTCGACCCGATTTACCCATTTACCCGTCTCAGCTATGTTAAATTATAGATAACACTCAGCTCATGTTCAATTTGTGGAGGTAGTGCCTCACATATTCTCGACCTACGGTACGAAGTGAGGTGGGGCTGGTCAGCGACACCTTTACCTTCCCTAGGTGCCCAGAAGTACCAAGGACACTCTGGTACTCAATTAGAAAGGAGGCTCAGTGTAGCAGAGAGAGCCAGGCATGGTGTCTCCAGTGTCCTAGACGGGATTTGAACCCAGACTTCCCGATTCGTAGTCAGACGTGTTATCGCCTGAGCCACGGCGACTCATAATAAAAAATTTAAAGGTGGCCGTATATGAAGTGAGTTGGCACTATGCCGTTATATGAGAGCAAGCGTAGCACGTAATTATCATACATAAGTTGCGAGAGGGGAATGTAACTAAAATGGCGTTCGACGTATAAAATTAAGGATAATAATTTCATTAATAACCGCACGATTTACCGAGTGCTTCTGTCTGGATTGGTCTTTGAATATCGAACGAGAACGGAAAAGAATCAGAGATCGTAACAAACGTTCAAAATGAGCCCAGCTCGTGCCTTAAAAATATACAGTACATCCAGTTTCAGTTATCCACGTACAACACTCCGGTAGGTTGGGAGTCAGAAAAAAGATTGCCGCCAGCAGGACTCGAACCTACGTAGAAGTTGAAGAATGTTTCAGCTGGATCGATGCGACATCTCCAAGATGTCACAATTGGGATTCTCTCATACCTATAACTCTCTAAATGTAACAATGGCCCCAGCTCTGTCTGTCGTTGTATCCCGCTGAATTAATTTCTAAGTTCCTGAAACTGTGAATATCGGAACTGAAACGAGTCATCGTAGTCAATTGGATAAAATTTTGGACCGGGTCAACCAGTCAATGGTGGCATTCAGCGCGGTGAGGGATCACTGAATTTGTCCTTGGAATGCCACTGAGAACTTCCCCTCACAGTGAGCCGACGCCATCTTTGTGAGCGAAGATTTTCACGCGCTCACTCTGAGCCGGACCTACCGGAAGTGGGGTTAGTGCGACTGCAATTTGGCTTCCGGTGGAGAGGACTATAGCGTCACTTACGAATTTAATAGTAATTATTATGAAATAACTACAAATGGCTGTACTACAATACTACAAATAACTACCAATTGTCTTACAGCATGTAAGACCACATTCATATTTAAACCGTCGTCGATAGAAAACGGTAACATATGCCTCACTTCTTACCGACGCGTCATGTTTACTACTCTTTGTGCTGTCCGATATTCAATTGTTCGTGGAACTTCAACCATACGCTTCATAAAATTCAACTGTTTGTTGAGCATAAACGAAATCTGGCATCCGAAGGATCCGTTGTGTGCGCTCCGTCACTGAAGACCACTCTTACTGAGCCGCTCACAGCGCTGAATGCTTCGTACCCGATGCCTTGGAGCGCAAAGCAGTTTTTTATTCTTTCTTTCTTCTACATTGTTGTCTTTGAACAGTATTTCCCTCAATTGTGACCGGAACCGGACCGGGACTCTCCAGAGCACGAAAAATATAACGCCGTAAATTTCTAATAATAACAATAGTATAAGAAATTAATTTAATATCTCTTGAAATAACAAAATAAACCCCGGAAGTGTGAAAATATGTTCTCGGAAAGATTAATTTGAAGAAATTTTGTGCTTTGAAGTAATAGATCTAAAAAAAAAATGAAGTTCCGTGTCTAATATTCATGATAGTACAAAATCGTGATTTTCTGTCAAAGAAACGTGGTATCGTTTTGCTGGTCTTAGGCAGACAACTACAAAACCAGGCTATCAGATGGTTAAGATTGGTTTAACCGTTAAATTGGGTCAAGATCGATCATCGGGTCGCAGGACCATTCAGTCAGTTTAATAATTTGGGTCAAGGGCATGTCAATGAGTAATTTCGGTCAAGGCCGGGTTATTCGGGGCAAGTTTCTGACCTGGTAACCTATTTGCAGGTCAGACTGGATCTCTAAAATTTACTCAATTTCTGCTCGGCTAAATATCTCTGTAGATCCAATCCGAAACTTAAATACTACTCTCGTTTGATTGGACTGTCGGGAACAATTAATAGCACAAGAAATTCAGTCAACTATCAGATATTGTTTAAAAGATAGAAATAAGTTTTCTATAAATCGGATTTTGTTTCAAATTTGATTTTGTCGCCACTGCATAACATTTTATCAATATCTAACGGTAATCAACAGATTTATTAATCCTTTTTACTAAGATTTCGTTGGTACTGGAAAATCTTTTATCCATATCTGACACCAATCAACTGACTTATTAATAGTTTTTAAATACATTTTCATTGATATTAGTAGATCTTGTAGCTCAATGATAGAGCGTTGACGTAACATTCGGGAGGTCCTGAGTTCGATCCAAGTGGCAGACCATCCTGACTGAGGATTTTTCAGGGTTTTGTCCTCAGTCACACCAGGCAAATGCCGGGATGGCACCTCTAGCATACGCTCTGGCTTACATCTTCCCGAATCCTTCGCTATCCCGACCTGAGCCTCAGATGTCTAAAGGCCATAAATAAAATTAAAATTAAAATTTAACTGGTAGAACTTCATTAAATATCTAAAGGTAACTAATTTATTAATATTTTTAATTAGTTTACAGTCGTATCGGATAAACTTTAATCAACATCTGATGGCAATCAACTTAATTATAAAGGAAGTGGTCTTCTCTGACGTAATGTTGATTTATGAAAGCAGGTAGTACCACAATATCTTCAAGATCGACCGACCGTAGCTCAGTGGTAGAGCGTTGGCCCGGTATTCGCGAGGTCGTAGGTTCAATCTTAGTGGCTGACCATCTTCACTGAGATTTTTTTCAGTTTTTTTCCACAGTCTCACCAGGCAAATACCGGGATGGTACCTTCAACTTAGGCACTGACCGACACTTTCCGCTCATCTATCCAGGAATAAAGGCCATATATGATTTTTTTAAAAAGATCTTTCAGTAAAATGTACTTTTAGATGGCTTCAGATTATATCTGACAAAACACCTCATAACTTTTTTTAAACAAAAAAAAAGAAGTTCATGTTTATGAGACACGGACACTGAAAAATATTACCATTTCTTAAGAATTTTCTATTGTTCCTGGTAACCCTGCAATTGGAGCAAAGCTTCCTTTAAAGTAGGATGTCTCCAACAGTGATTCTGGCTCGGGTTTGACGAGGTCGCATTTCTTTTTGTTTTCTGTCTGCTATCGAGTTACGTAAAGTGTTCGCTTTTGTGGCCGTCAAGTGGTCGATGTCCTCTTTTTTACTTTCTTGTTTTCAAAAGCGTTCACTACAGTTAGCGTTTCGAAAGAACGAGATCAGTTTCTAATCACTCAGGGAAAGGAGGAGTAAGAGCACATGATCTTTGAAGAATTAAGGGAAGTTGAATGAACTCTTATGTCAATCAAGCAGACGTGATCTTTCTCAAAGTTCTTCGATTCAAAGTTCTTTTTTAAAAAAGGGAACCTTAGGAACTTTCACGGTAGAGAGTTCTTATAAAAACAAAACAAACTTGTTAGTAAACAGAAAATTAATTCTGAAGTGCAAAATATTTCAAAATTATAAGCTTTGCATTAAAAAAATATTTTCCGAGTCAACTGGACGATGACTAGGTTCCATTTACAAGTCACATCAATGAAGAGCCAAGTGGGAAATGTGTCAGGGCCTAATATTAAGGTACTATAGCGATATTCGACTGGTGCTATTAACAAAAAACCTTGGAAAGGGCCCATTTACACTGTAAAATGTGAAAACAAGAAATGAATGAAAGTTACTCCGCTTTATGGAGAAATAAAAGTGGAAAATTAGCGTTTTGTTGTATTTACACTTAAACGTGGATATAGTGTAAGCCTTTTAGTGGAAAAATTGGTAAAATTAACTCCATTTTAAAGTTAATCACTTTCTTTGTAATAGCTTAACGTTAACTGAAAATGGGTTGAAACTGGCCAAAGTGGTTTGTCCGTGAACGTTCAACTTATTTTACGCTTAAAACTCGGTCATTTTCTAATCGAAGTGTAAGCTAAACTGGCAATTTTGGGGTTACCTACTTTTGTGGATGAAGTTTAAGCCTTAGTTGGATATTTTATAATCCAGTAACAGGTGTAACGTTATTTGCTTGTCACTGAATGCCCCGCCATTTTGAGTGTTTATATTGCCTTTACAATGTGAACAGTAAACAGTTCACTGGTGGACCGAGAACGGCAAGCATTGCATTGGCGGAAAGAGAAATTAAGTTAGGTATAAATCTTTACACTGTAGCAAACGTATCTCTCCTTTTTCACGAGACATTCCTCGTAGTAAAATGAAAAACGTGTTAATGTTTAACCTCCTTCGCAGTAAAACTCTAGCTATAGATATCACTCGGAAAGCCAGAAACACCAACTGCCTTCGTAGCTAAGTGGCAAGAGCGTTTGACCCGTGTGCTTGCGGACCCTGGATCGAAACCCGACCACTTTAACTTATTTTTATTTTAAAGGAATATTACCTTTTATTCTTTTCTACTTTAAAAAATGCGCTGCTTGAATGAAATACGTTGGAACAGTCATATATACATTTTTAAATTTTACAGAAAGTAAAACGTTCAACCGAAAACTGGCTGAATGTAGGTTAATCCAAAAAGTGGATGCAGGTAAGCTGCCTCCATTTTCTGGATGAACGTTGTGTCTCCTATTTTTACAGTGGAGGATGCTTGGTAGCTTGGTTCGATCCGGGTACCTTACCAAGACAACTTCCTATTATCTATTATCCAATGTCCATTACTTTTTTCAGAAAAATAAGGTCGGATACTTTCCAGACAAACCTTCTACGTATAGAACTTGCTGTTTGAATATATAATAAACATTCCTTGTAAGAATAAAATATTTATAAAAGCTTGTTGTTTTATTCAGTTGTATGTGAAATTTGTAATAACATTATTTAAACAAAAAATTTACCTCTTTACTAAAAAGTATGCTTTTCAGAATGTAAAAAAGAAACGGTATAAACGATTCTTTTCCCTTGCGGCAAACATAATTAAACAATTTTGTTCTTATTCTAAAAAAAACAAACAGTTATTTTATTGTTGGTTCTTCGTCAAAAATAAATAAACAACGTTCTTTGTGTGCATAAGCATCTATGTCTACGTATATGAGTCAATAATATTTTTTCGATTCTATTTTCAAGGGAGAAAAAACACAGAAAATAAGAAAAGCAAAGGCTGCACAAAAATTTTCTAAGCTATTTTAGGAAAAGAAATTGCACTCCAAAACAACTTTCGTTTTCTTTATTTTATTTTCATATTTTCTTTTGATACTTTTTTTTTATCGTTGAGAAATAAAAAGGAAAATAAGATGGAATCATGGTAATTTTGTAAGAATCAATACGAAAGGAAAAAAAAAACAAGAAAAAGGATACAGGTTATAGAAGAAAAAAGTAGAAGAAACCTACAAACGAACCCAAATGAATGAAGCTTCAACGACAGCCAATTGACGAACGAGGTCTGGAAGAACAGAAAAGACATTTTCAAATTATATATATATATATATATATATATATATATATATGAACGATGAAAGAAGACTTATGCTAAGAAGAAGAAATGCTTTTATATAAGAAGCTTTTCTTCTGAATTCTTCGATATTTCCGTTCATTTCAAAAACGGATTTTTGTAAAAAGAAAAGAAATTTCTGGCGGAACCTCTGCATCTGATCAAGGAATCTTTTTTGTAGCATCCATTAAGAATGGAGGACGGTTCAGTAATTGGTTTTCTTTCTCCGCTTGGCCCTGTATCTTCGCTTCCCCTCGATTATTCTAGTACGAATATCATCGATGTGCCAGCTGCTTTAGAATCCCGTACGGATACCGTGTTTCACAACGACAATCATGATATTGGATGTTATTCTAGGAGGTTTTAAGAAAGGGAGATCCCTAGGCAGGGTGAACTGATTTGGGTTTCCTTTTTATTTTCATTAGATGTATATGACGTCCTATGTATATACTAATTTTTAAAACAATTTTTAATTTTTGTAGGCTGAACCGACAACCTTTGGTTAAGTGAAATTATATTAAGATATGTAGCGTGTTTACCCTAAACTGGATTTGTTCTTTTTAAAAAATAAAACGTTATTTTATGGAATGAACAAATTAGTTTTAGCCCAAGACCTCCACATACAAGATATGATGTCCCATGGTGATCAATCTTCCGTGAACAGTGATGGAGAGGGTAGCAGCTACGACTTGTGAAACTGTGCAAAACCGTGGAGAACGAGAAGCGAATACATGTTATCTACGTGAGCTCCAGTTACTTTAAACAAATGAAAATCAAATACATTTGTCTCTTTTGTCGCTATACGCACAAACAATACAGAAGTATTCCCACTACACGTAGGAAATATTCCTTGAAGAAAATAGAATATCCTCGGAATATTCCAGGAATTTCCTGTCACATACCTCAAAATCTGCCAATCCCCGCCTTCGGAACTTTTTGTGTGTGCTAATTTTGAAGATCCTTTTAAAATTATTTTGGGTGATCAAACTCAAAAACCTTAACTGTAATTAAATCTGGATATCTGTTCTACTGTTTGGTCCCTTGATAGTGTAGCTAACTAAACGGACTGTATAAAACCGTTTACTTCGTCCGACCGTCTGTCCATGTCTAGAAAATAAATTTTGAAGAATTATAACGTGCACAGATGTGGTTGAGGTCTCCTTGAAAATGTCTTGGCTAGACTAGCTCAGAGCCGCCATCTTGATTGGCAATGAGACAGTGCTGCCAAACTATTTTTTATAATTTCTTCCATACCGTTGTGACTATCTGCGCCAAAACTGACGAAGTTGTCAAGTTATTTTAAAAATTAGTTTATACAGTTGGACGCATCCAATAAACAGTATTGGACCAATAGGAAAATATTGTGGGTTCCGAAGCATCCCAGTTGTAAGTGTTGCCAACGTAGTTTAAAATTATATTTTTCCCATTTTCTTCCATAACATTAGACATAACCATACCAAACTTGGGATAAATATTATTTGACACAATGCAAATATACTGTGAGCGTTTTCGTTCCTAAGTACATCAGTTGTCAGTTGATAGCACTAAATGCTATCAAGAGAGCCTCAGAACATTCGTAACTATTAGTAGAATCAGAGTGCTCACTTGTTTTTCTTACAATGTTGATGGAGGAAAATGAACAAAGTCGCCCCCCAATTGATTTTTCGTCTGTAACTTTCGGAATCGTAAAGCGAAAACTGTTATTTTAATGCCAAAATACTCTTCGATGAATTGTCACTCTTGCCAGCATCCATAAAACCACGGTCGGTTAAGAGCAATGTCAAATTTGGCAAAAAGTGCCAAAAACGATCAATTTGAAAAGGACGCCAAAGCTGGACCCCCTAATGTATTAATGACAATGCATGGAGAGGAATAAAACAGACGTAACCTATACTATGAAATGTTTATTTCGAGATTTCATGTGTGTTTATGACGAACATGATAAGAAGTTCATGAGCAAAACTCGCATCTCTCTCTCTCTCTCTCTCTCTCTCTCTTCTCAGAAACATCCCTCATGCGCACAACTAGTGCATTGTTGACATCTCACCCACGGTTCACCGCAGTAATCAAGTAACTATTCTTCGTCGCAAAACATGCAAGTAGTCATTGTTGAGGAACTTGGTGTATCGAAACCATTGACGCGTCTCCTGAACAATCAGCTGCTCCCTCAGCACAAAGAAGTGTCTTACTTATTTTGTGTTGGATAGTTTCACGTTTCAGACCTCGTTTTCCTCTCTTTCATCATCTACTATGGTTTTTACTCTAAAAGGAAAACAGAAACTCGCATCCCTACTTAATTTCACTGACAGTATTGTTCGAAAAAATTAGGTCTAATTTGGAACGAGTGAGAGGTCAGACATTTGACACTCTACTCTTTTTTTCTCACATGGCATAGTAACTTAATACGTGTCACACATTGTTGAAAATGCACATTACCTGTTAGTTCTTTTTCACTTCTACATGTTAGTAATGAGACACTAACTCTAACTTGTTTACCAGTGACACGATGATACACCTACGTGATGCTTACACAATTTCACAAATTGCGCCAATGAACACTCACACACTACTCACAAACAACTGTTTCGAGCTTAGTCATGACTCGACCACAGACTACTAACGTTCTTCCACAAGTAGTTAAGTCACTTACCGCTAGTCGATTCTACTTACTTTACGAAAGAAATCAGGTGTCCGACTTTGGCGATTTCCCTCTATTAATTTTTCTGTGGTCTCAATCCTTCAAATTATTATTTCTTTTTGAGTTTTTATACTTAGCATGTAAGTCTCTAATATCGTGGACATATAGAATAAAATAATGACTCAACCTTTTCGGATTAACGGCACACAAGCTATGAACAATCATCGCGGTTCCCCAAACCCTAGCAGTGGAACAATAACAAGACGATATCAGAACGACTAAACACCTACCTACATTGGCATGGTATCATATTTCGACATCCAAAGCTCTCCCTGAAACATGAGAAACGTCTAAAGCTTTATCCAGAATGTCTATGACATGGAGAAATGATACCTACAAAAATATCATGTATAAACCTTCTGTAATGCTCCCTGCTTAAAGTAATTCTATAAAAAAAATAATTAAAAAAGGATTTTAAAAAACATGTTTTTTAAAGATGGACTAAAAAGTAAAAAATAATAAATTGAATTAATCTTATGAATCGGAAAATAAAAGCGTGGGTGCTCTTAGATATGAATGATTTTATAATAAGGTAAGCAAGAGCACCCACGCTTTTATTTCCCGATTCATAAGATTAATTCAATTTATTATTTTTTTTTTACTTTCTAGTCCATATTTAAAAAGCATGTTTTTTTAAAATCCTTTATTAATTAACTTTTTTCTTTATAATAGATGAATATTAAACTCCCTGCGAGATAGGCAACCCAAACTACACACAATAAATGCGGAATTGCGTGCATATAAGGAAAAAATCCAATTATTTTATTAATTAATTAATTACAGTTAATTTGATTACTCTGTCGTATATCTAATGATTGAATATTTTATTGTCATCGGAAGCAAAAAAGTTTACAAAATTTCAAAGAAATCGGATGATGGGAAGTGAGTTAAAAATCGTTTACAAAATTTGTACCGAACAGACAGACAAGAAAACGTGTTAATAAAAAACGACTGTCAATGTCACCACATTCCATGTCTAAGTTTATGAAATGCATAATTTACGTATTATTCTTCAAGGATAGATCCGTGGTAGAGTGGAACAACAAATTACAAGACTGTATGTTCGAATCTGGTCGCAGACAAATGAGAAAATTTTCAACTATAACTGAAAACGAGAAAATAGACGCGTAATAGAATAAATAAGGATGTAAACAATATAACATTTACTCTAAATCTTCTCTAAAAATGTACGTAATTACTATCGGTATAAAAATTCCTTCGGAGTAAAGGGAAGAGTGACGCAAGAATTATACTCATAAAAGATGTGGTATTCATTCTGCGAGTAATTTTCTTTGTGTCACTATGGCGAAATTGTTTCCTTTGTAGTAAAATGAAGAGATTTAGTGTCCTACCTTTCCCCATAGTGAAACAAAGAAAATCACTCGCAAAATGGATATAACTTCTTTTGTGAGTAGAATTCCTCCGTCACTCTTCCCTTTACCCCAAAGGAGTTTTTATATTGATATCACTAATTTTGTAAGGCTGTCTGTTAAAAAAAAACTGCATAGTCTTCATACGAAAGATCGATTTTAGACCATGGTAGGCTTCGTATCTCGAAAAAGGTAACTCCTACAAAAAAAAAGCTTCGATTTACTCCAACTTGTTGGGGCCCGAAATTGACCTCCTAACCCCCCCCTTCGGTACCATCTATTTGGGGCTAAAACAAAAAGACAGACAGAATGACAGACAAACTGTTCTATCGTTTGTGAAATTTATGTGATTGGGCTAAAAAAAAAGTCGTAACTTTTGAACCTTTTCACCGATTTTGACGTACCATTCACCGTTTGAAAGGTATTGAAGTGTAGAGATTCCGTAAGTTTCGGTCACCTCTATGGTCTGGTTGGAGTTAGTGCTATCATCAGAAATGAGATTTTTTTTCGCACCGTCCTAGGGGTCAATGGAGGTCTTACCGACCTATTTTTTTTATTTTTTTTTTCATTGTCATAGTATTGCAAAGAGCTTTCAAATGCAAGTTCAAGCATCAAAATCGGGTTTATAGTTCTCTAAATCCGAAACTAGCTGTATACATAGAGTGCCGCTAACAGACTCATTTGTTTGTCAGTGTCATTCGGAGAACTACCGTTCTTCATGATTATTAAAACAGTACATTCGTCTCAGCGATCATTATCATTACTGATCGGCATTAGTAACGGAATATCATCGGAAGTGTTTGCCGTTCGATATTGACCAATATTGGATAACAACATCGTTTGAAATCGCAAATTGTTCATTACTGTTATCGGGCAATATTGATGTGCTACTGGAAAGCCGTGTAAGAAGTCTCTATAGAGTAGAATAGTTAAATAAATCTCCACTAAGTGGTGCTACTTGCTACCAGCACCACCTCCACGTTCAATTAATGCACCGGAGATTTGAAGACTCTAGAAGAATTCTGAACCGTGTGTTGATGTCAGAATAGTAAATTATTGACCAATATTTTTCGATTCAAGGCCTGCCTTGTCAGTCCTCAGCATACTGGTAGAGATCCACTGGACCTAACTAAACTCCTTGAGTCGAGAGCCCTTTACAAAGTCTTCTTCGACCAGGTGTTTTTTTTTGTTTGTTTGTTTCTTTAAGCACAGCATCACGTGAACAACGCAATGACCCCTTAATCGCTGCTTTAATCTGACTTTGTAGATCGAAGTCCTTTCGTTCTCAATTCAAGTAGCTTCTGAGCTGGCATCATGATGCTGGAACAACACGAAAACTGTGAAATTCCAATAGAAGATTGAACTCAGGATTGTTTGTAACGAAAGCGAAAGAGTTAGCACCCACGGGGAAGCAGGTACTCAGCATAATTTGGTGATAGACAGTCTTAAAAAAAATGACCATTGAGAAAAACAAAACTGACACCCTACACTGAAAAAAAAATCGGAAACTTCTATGGAAAGATTCGGGTCAACTAGGCAACTTCCTGCATTTTGATAACGTAACTGACACAAATCGGAGATTTATTGCATTTCAGGAACATGTAAAAAAAATCACAAACTTCTTCGTCTTTAACCTTTTATTGTTACCGATAGGAAAGCACTGAATAATAAGGTTCAATAAACGCACTTTAAGGTATAAATCACCCCGCCATCTTGGTACGCGCTTTCCATTGATTGTTTTACTCGTCTTATATATTTCAGGAGCATACTATTAACTTCTGTTTTCGCCCAGTTTATCGTCATGTTCTCTTTTACTCATGCTATTTCATGGAAATGCAATATTTTACACACGAACGGTGTAATTTCCCGTTGACATATTGTGATTTATATAGTAAACTATTAATAACACATTATACTTATATAGTTGAAGAAACTTCACAAACCAAAACTATACAAGAGTCAAAATAACCACCAAGACAAATTTTGTGAAAGCAGAACTTAAACATTCTACTTTCGAGAGGCATAAAATGAGTAAAACAATTCCCGAGTAAATCAATGGAAAGGGCATACCAAGATGGCAGGGATGACTACACCGTTAACGATAAAAAATGCGAATAATAGTCTAAACAAACAAAATACTGCTCTTATAAGGAAAACCAAACAGCCCTGTATAATATCAAATGCACTAAATTCTAGCGAGAGTAAACATAAACCAGAGAAAACTAACCAAAATGTAAAGGTTCTCTCAGTTTCAAAGTCAACAGGTTAACCACCGTACAAATCTACATTGTTAAACTGAAATCAATTTCTCTCTTTTTTCATTCAGGCAAAGGAGTCAATTCTTACGATGGAGAAAGCTAGGTGAACGAAAAGGACCTGTCCGTTCCAGTGTTAAAGTCATAGTTTTCCCACATGTTCAGACCATGAGGAATCCAACGGTGTATTGGATATCTGGCTTGTAGCTACAGAGATCTACAGGGGTACAGAAAACAGACAGAATAAAATGTATGTCTTACTCGTATTACGGTGGCGCTTCTGCTCCTCCTCCTCCTCCCACTACTACTACTACTACTACTACTAATCATCATCATCATCATCTCAATAATGGTGGAGAAATTTTGATGTATTGATTGAAAATTCTTGACAACTGAAATCTTTTTCACCTCCAGTTAAAGGAAACACTTATCTGTTTTCTCCAGGGAAGTACTGGTGACTCTAATTTCCAATGTGAAAGAAAGATAGAAATAGAGAGGAAGAGAAAAAAGAGAGAGAATACGATAATACATAAAGGAAGGAAGTGATTTCATAAAGCTAGTTTTTCAGCCCTTTTTAATAGTGAATGTAAGCTGGAAGAGATGGTACTTACATTTTATGTGTACCGTTTCCTTCTTGAAGCCTCTCAATTGAATGGTACACATCAAATAGTATCAGTCAACAATTTTATCGGCATCATCTCAAGAAGTACTTATAGATAGGTGGTGGTGATGGCGTTTTGAGGAGACTAACACCAAAAAGAAATTTAGACGAGAAGAAGAAGAAGAGGAGGAAAGATGCAGAGAAGGGATGAGGAATGAAACGTCTATTGGTAAGGGATGAGGAAAGGGCCAAAGAGGTGATGCAGAAAGTAGTTTACGACGACAGAGGGATACCACAAAGAAGAAAAGGAAGACGAACCAGAGATTGAAAGAAAGAAAGAGAGAGAGAAGGAAACTTCCATGTTCTTGACATGGAAAAGGTATTTGACGCAAAACCCTCTCTGGTCTATCAAGAGAACGTCACTCACAGCGGCCCTCGAAGAGAGCGCTGAACTCTTACGAGTAACAGTGCTTAGACGAGACACCCCTCTTCAATCACGTCTCCAGAAACCAACAAGAACTTACTTATAAAAGAGGTTTTCTGCTCCACTTCTTTTCGCCCAATACCTATTTGCAAGAAAGGAAAGGAAAAAGAAGATAAAATATCCCTCGGAAGATGATGAGGAACTTAAGGATAAAAACACGGAGTTAAAATATGTGGGATTACAAGTGCATAGCAAATAAATTGGAAGCAAGATAGATTTTATTTTTATGTTTACATAAATATCGCAAGATAGATAAACGAATTAATACTATATACTGTAATTCACAGATAATATAAAACCGACCAGGTAGCCGTGCGGTCTAAGGCGTTAGGCCAACGACTCGGTCCCTGGTTCGAGTCCAGGCAGGGTCTGACAGATAATCGTGACGAGCCGAATTCAACACTTACTAGACTGGCCCATATAAAATAAAATTTACCAATGTTTTTACAGATAATATAATACTCTACATTTCATGCGGAGAAGAACTACACGCCACAACACTTGGATTGTGTAATTCGAGTTTGAATTGAATTCTTTAAAGGCCTTGAGACTGCGGTCGGGATAAGGGAGGGGAAATGATGGTAGGAGTCGACCAGGGCCTAAGTTGAAGGTACAATAGTGGGATTTGTTTGGTGTGAATGAGGGAAGCCCTTAAGAAACCTCAGTCTGGATGGTCAGCCGCTGAGATTGAACCAACGCCACCCGCAAATTAAGCCAACACTTTACCATTGTACCACGGCAGCTCGGTAATCAGAGTTTGAAAACACGACTTAAAACACGACATCTGAGTAAATCATTAAGAGATATGCAATCAACGTCCGGCAAAGAAAATGATAAGGATTCGAGAAGTTAATACAGATATAATTGATTAATGTGTTTACCTGGGACAACCAATAACACCCAATGTCAACCCGACCACGGCGTGGCCCAGAGACTACTGCGCTTGCTTTCTGTGTGCGTGGTCACGGGCTCAATTCCTGCCTGGGACCATTGAACGAAGTAGATTGGAGTCCACTTTAGCAAAATCTGTAGATCACATCCTTCCAGCTCGTTTCGCACGTTACTAAAAGCTTAAAAAGAAATCAGTGTCAACCAAAATTATTGAAAAAAAAAAAAATATATATTGGATGTAACAAAATACGAAGCACATTTGGAAGACAGAACTTAATTCCAAATGGCAAATGAGCACTGTGTCACACGCGTAAAGCGTATAATCCGTGTGCCATACCTGTGATTATGTGTGGCTTTGAAACGAGGACATTGAATGTGGAAACTACTTCACCCGATTGCAAAGACCTACACGTAGGTTAAACCCTGGTCATAGCCTAAACTTGAACAACCCCGACTCATATATTGAGATATGGAGTCTAAGCTTAAAACCACTTCTTGCATTGTAAATTGATGTTTTAGCCTAAGTCTAATTTAGACTAAGTTCCACAAAGACCATTAGATATGTGCATACTAGGAATAACTAGGAGGACCAATGGATTGGTTCTATGTTAACCAAAGATTGAAGATTTTATCAAGACAGAAAACAAGATGATGTGGAAGGCTGTCTAATCACATAGCTCGTCTAACACGTACAAGAAGACAATAAATGTTCTACGAGTGGGATCCCACGGAAAAGAACCGACCTGGAAGACGATTAATAGTAAGAGATATAGAGATACGAAGGGTTTTCCAGGAGGTACACGGATAAGAACAACATTTGACTGAGACAGATCGAGGGAAAGCGAGATATTTATATCGTACGTACACATGTAAGAGTTTCCGGTGGCTGAGTGGTAAAGCTCTGTCTTGTAATCAAGGGATATCAGTTTCGATACCTGAGAGAGACATAATTGGTTCGGGGTACACTTTAAAATATAGGTCCCATCCCTAAGATATCATCTTTACACAATGGGTGGCAATGGCAAACCTGTACTTTGTCCAGTGATCTTTTGGTCATAAACGTGCCTTCGGCCAAAATAGTTATCACTATCATATATACTAACATATATTCACACATACATCATATACATACAGGTCTCCAAACTTAATTTTATTTATTTATAGACAAATTTCGTGTTCGTGATATCACTAATTTTTTTTGTACTGTTGATATTTGATGGTTATCATTAGGGCTCGGAAGTTGAAGATCTAAAAATTGCCTTAAAAAGACCTATAAGAAGACCTAAAAATATCTAAAAAACGGAAAAAAAGGATATAAAAATAAGATCCAATTTAATTAGAATTACATATTTAATGAATATAATGCTTAAGAAATACAAACTTCTGGTGGTATACAATATACAGTTAAAAAAACTATATCAATGAAATTCTTTGCTTTGTCTTTTAGTTTTCTTTTCTTTTTTTTTTTTCTACGTTGTTTCTGTTCAAGTTAAGTCCTACATTTTGAACACTTTTGTAGAACACCCGGAGACCAGGACACTTTTGGAGAAGCCCAGGACACCACATTGGCCTGTAACACCCTGAAATTATAATTGATCCACGTATTAGTTGGCACGTAATAAAAAAAAAAGATTAAAATATTTTATGTTTTAAATTGCAGGTGAAGAACAAAATGACTTTCCCACTGGATGTGAATTCGGCAGCCTTGACTAGCACGACGTATTAAAATAATTCTTTTACTGGACCTTTTCCAGGAGCGGCCCAACCGCCCAAGGCAAATTTTTCACACGGGCAAAGATACTTTTTGCCCCTTTTCTAGTTCTAGCCTAAAGTTTACATTTTATTACAATGATTTTAATAATTTAAAATCCATTTTTCAAAAAGAGGGAGGGGTGTTTACTAATGCGATTCTGAGTTGCAATATAGTCTCAAGCAGACGTTATGGTCTGCGCGAAGTTCCAGCGCTAAACATACAACACGCACCCTAGTGCTACGAACTTCCCTTTTCTCCGTGGTGGAAAAAGAAGATGACGCAACTGTACCGAAAAAGTACAAAACACTTTCTAAATTTTTTTGTTACTTCCACCCTAACGGCGGCGTCCCAGGCAACCGCCCGGGACTGATGTGATGATTCGAGTTGAGAATGGCTAGTAAATATGTGGTCGAAAGATGAAGTGCAAAACAAATCCGTTAAGACCCATAAAAAGCTTGAAAAAAAGACCAATAAGCAAAAAAACGCCAAAAAAGGCAAAAAAGGACAAATAAAATCCACCATTTTCTGGCCTACAATGACCCAAAATGAACATATATTATGTTAAGCCTCGTCTTTGGGCACTCGTAAAGGAAAGGATTTTTCCTCAACTTCCGGGCCCTAGTGATCATACTAAACACACTTCAATAATTTCAGGTGAATTCCCTTCCGGCACTTTGATTTTTTTCCTTAGTAATTTTTCTGTTGATAATAAAATGCATATAGAGGAAGAAAGTGTTAAGTGGTCATAGCGAACAAACTGGCCATTGGATCTTTTCTTCCCTTACGTGTGTCGCAAACTAACGCAATCCCTCTAAATTACTTCAATAGTAGCAACTGTAGTGGACATTACAACACTTGACAAAGTTATTGAATTTTTTGTATTTTTCGCTATCTATTATTTAAGGTAAGCATTATTAAAAAATATTTATATAGAGAGAAAATTAACATTTTGTAATGATAGTTGATCAAACTATTTGGTGTTTAACATTTATTTTAATAAGGTTCGAAATTCTGTATGCTGCTGCAAATGTGGCATGGTTTAAGCTGGCAGTCGAATTGTTAAAGTGGCCACTCACTTTACCTCATTAAACCATTAAGTTCCAGAGGCATTACAATTAACACATATGTTACTATTAATATTACAATAAGTCTGTTGTTTAATGTTTAGAAAATACGAAATCACAACAATGGCGAGTTTTATCCAACAATAAAATTACTATTTGTGTAAAATAAACGCCGCTACTAGTGTTTGTGGACAGGGAGGGGATGGAAGTGCTGTATGTTTAGTTTTGCTCCCAGCAAATGTTTTTTCTCTTAATAATACATCAATTTCTTAATAAAAGTGGATTGTTTTCTATATTTTGCTATGGTTGAAGAGTTCTTGAAGAAGAATCCATGGCCACCTTACTCCCCTATGTAGGGTAAAATGGCCATTTCGTAGAGTTGCAGACTAAGATATTACAATGAAATAATTTTGTGATCACTATACGGTAATCAGCATACTTTTGCAGTGCTGGTGCAGGTAGTGATAAAATGAAACAATCTTACTAAATGCAGAAGTAATCGTGGCTTCTCGGTCATAAGATAGATTCTATTCATTTCCAAAAGCAATAAGCAAAATATCATAGATTAAACATATCACAAAATGCAAGTTCGAAAACACACGAGCAGTAAAGGTTCGTAGGTTTATTTGGAATTCCACATATCAGCAAAATCCTAGAAGCATATTTAATTGTAGTGTAGTATCATCATATCAAAACAAATGAAAAGATACCTTCTCCGCTTGATAGGTTTATTTCATTAGAAGAACCTACCGCGAGAACACACACTAATGCGTTCGCATACATCGAACTACATCTAGGATCTGTATTTCATAACTAACATCTTATTTATTAGCAACGGTGATGAAACAAAAGTAAATCACTTACATCGTTTCAAAAGCAACCGTCTAATGACGTCACTTGAAATTAAATGTAGCCTTAAGCAGAATGTAACTATTATTAATAAATATAATAATAAAATCCCCAAATCTGTTAACACCGCAACTTTATACTGTGAAAAAATCGTTCATTTATTCCAGAAAATAAGATCACAAAAAATGAATTTTTGCTTTGAGTGGCCACCTTCTCCTTCTTTCCCCTATTAACGCTAGAATTAATACATTGCTTGACTACGTCTTCTTAGAGAGAAATTGCGAACGTTTACAGTTACCCAAAAGGTCCAAACGTTTATGATGATATGCAGCTTGTTCCTGCGACATAAGACAATAACACAGCGAATATTATAAGCGATTGGTTACAGAGATTCTGTGACCTCGCAGACTGGCCGAGAGCTTACAGAGTGGCTCAGAGACTACTTTAAGAAATCTGTAGGTCTCGTCCTCAGCTTACCAGATCTTTTAGGACGTTAATAACAATTCACTGCACATAGATTCTGTGATGGCTTACAATGGACCATTGTAAACATAGAGCGTGACATGTGCACAAAGAGAAAACAGTTTCTTATCGTAGCGGCCATCTTGATCGCTTATTTTTGCAGAAATGGGAAAACCGCAATCAATACTGATTCTGATTCCAAATTGACAAATAGAAAGAAAACTTATTTACAACGTGGCGTAATTCGTGGGATTAACTTAATTTATGTCTTGGGAGTTCCAAAAAACGCATTCCTAATCCCCTATACTTTTTTCTTCTGCCAGTCTAACACTGTTCTGTTCGACTCCCGCTTGAGGCTTCCTTTTTCCCTTTTACTCTTAGTATCCCAGAAAAACGATTGATCTCTGGTTTCTATTAGGTTAATTCAACTTTGCAAACCACGACGTTCCTAGCTTACTTCAGAAACATTTCTAAAAAATTTTCACAATATATAAATAAACTGAAGCGCTTATTTATTTTCAGGATCTTGTAAAGACGGATAGGTACACAAAACATTGTTACAATTCCAAATAGCTTTGGCGATACAAATTATAAGTAAATTTCCACAGCAAACAATTAACTGTTATTTGTTTCCATAGTCGATGACCGCAAAATTAATTAAATATTAATACTTTGTCATAAAAATTGTGTTGTAAACTCAAGAAACTAGGAAAAGACAGACATGCCTTTTAAAAGTAGCTTTGAATTTCTGGACATTTAATGCTAGTTTAATCTTATGACAATTACAAGTGTCAAGAATGACGTTCCTCGATGAACACTTCTTCGTTGCAAAAGATGGAAGAACATTAGGTTAGGTGCCATTCCGACACTTCCCAGGGAAAACTGACAAA
This sequence comes from Lepisma saccharinum, assembly GCA_022664845.1. NCBI lineage: Eukaryota > Metazoa > Arthropoda > Insecta > Zygentoma > Lepismatidae > Lepisma > Lepisma saccharinum. Next base: position 31,224 of record JAGDQP010010941.1, read on the forward strand.
AAAAACCTCTTACAAACCTCATTCAGGATGGCTGGCAAAAAGACTCGAACCCATTCTAATGTGGATTTATAGTCTTGAACTACTGAATCACGTTAATTAGATACAAGTGATAAGCAGAATTGAAACTGGACACCGGGTCATTTGGGTCATTCGGGGCAAGTTTCGAATCGCGTCACCGGGTCTAAGCTTGAGATCCGGTCTTACCTGGTGACCCGATTACGACTTAGTGACCGGGAAGGTAGTTTTGGGTTTTTATTATTTTCTTATTATACACTGTGGAGCGTGAATAGTGTTTTTCTCAGTGGGTGACCGAGACCCTAGAGTACGAAATTTTCGACGCTAAAATGTTGCTAACAATACGAATAGCATATGGGAGTAGTCTCATATCCATGGAAACACACAAAGAAGACAGGGGTGTGCAAATAACCCCTGATTGATATAGTGGTCTGGCGTTAGTCAATATTTGATTATCGGGTTCCCGAATCACAAAATCATTCGGATCATTTTGTTCAAGATCGGGTCACTCAGATCAAACGGGCCACCTTTCGGACCGGGTCGCCGGGTCAATATGTACGGGTCAGACTGGGTCGCCGGTTCGCCAAAAGTGACCCGGTTTCACCTCGATTAGAAGATTCCTACCTCAGTTAGTTTTTAAAATTTTATTTCCTCCTCCCTTTGAAAAATAAGTTAGAAAATGAGGGATACCAGAGTGGAAGGGGAAGAGAATCTCCCATCTTATAGACTTCCTTTTCTTCTCGAACCAATAATATTAAAATCCTATCAACTAAAAGCTTACACTCCTCCGTCCAAAGGAAAAGGATAAAAATGGAATCTCTTAATCCGATTTCATGGACAAACTTTTCAGATAACAATAGACGATCTTCTTCTATATAGAAAAGTAGACAAAACTTTTTTTTTATTCTGCGGTTTCTTGGAATCGTTTATCCGATTTGCACCCCCGCCCTAGTCCACAAAATATGCATAAGATCGATAAAGGTCATCATCATTTTAGAAGCTTTAATTTGGTTCTTTTTTTTTCTTTTTTATGGACAAAATAAACTAAATTCTTAAAGAGAAAGTTTTTTTCTGTTTGAAAAAAAAATCATTATCAAAATGTAATTAGGTACTTTCATTCTGTAAATATTGATCTGCTCTGAGGGGATCCGTGATATATATAGCCTGACTGCACATGTGCATGGTGACCAATATTTATAGCTAACGGAAGTTGCGATACGTGGTTACTTAAGGTTGTATAGTTCCAAATGTTCATTCATAGAAATTTTCCAGATGAGATATTACAAAACGGGTTCTTGCCAATATGTCAGCGTCGACCAGATCATTTTTTTTAGAAAACAATAACAAATAACACATTGATCTCAATTATACATGACACATGTATAAGAAATGACGACTGGCCATCATGGACCCCTAACCTCAATCCAATTGAGCATCTGTGGGACGAACTTACGCGGTAGACGAGCTTCGAAAGCGTGCAGGCATATACTTATACGCTAGATTAGTAGCTCATTTCATCTCGTTTAATCTTACCTACGATGGCTTGGGTTATCGTAAGTTATAACTGAAAATTCTCTAAATAGTGCCTAGAACGAATACCAGGACCGCTATCATGCGTTCTTTACCCAACATATAATTTTAAATCAGGGTTGTGATGAGGATTATTTTTTCATCACCCAGCGAGTTGTAAGGGAACGAAAACATTAGTGTATATAAAAAAAAACTTTTAATATATGCAACAGTTACTTAGTTAGTTTCTATATGTAGTTTCAACGTACTAATCTTAACGTGCCACTAGGTTATATAATTCAATCTCAAAAGAAATTTCCACCTAAATAGTTACGTAGGCTTCGGTGAATTGTGGGTTCTACTTTTGAATGTAAAAACAAAAGAGCAATCCGAATTATTATTTATTCTGAATGGGATTACATTAAAGCAATACATCATTTTGTCAGTTCATTACATGAAGTAAGTTAGTTGGCTTATGGTGAAGTACTTTTATTCATTTGTACACTTATTCATCATGGTTTAACTTTTATATACTTTACTTCACTTTCAAACTCACCATGTACAAAATTCTTATATAATTTTTATTTCACCCTGCAAATTACGACATTTTGACGATATTTTAAAACAAATTGTCGCTCCAGCTACTTCCAGTTATATCTATCAATTTCTACTCCTTTCAAAAGCACCTTTATGAATGTATCATAGTTCAATTCTGACACTCAGCTTTTGCACACACCACAAAGTCTATTCCAAAATAAAGACAGCTTACTTACGGTCTCACAGCCATGTCTCATTCTAGATATTTCTTCCAAACTTAGCCAGGTACTTACCTACAAAGATAAAATAAGTTATTGTTACATATTTGTTATCATTAATTTTCGTACACAATAACACAGCCATTACATATACGTGTTTCCGAAGTATGCAGAATAATCAAAGAGGAAAAAGTGTCAAAGAAGACAGGAAATACAATATGAAAAGCATAAAATAAGGAAAATAATACAGTGTGAAATATACATTTGTAGGATGAAGTGTTATAATAAAAGGCGGAAATTGCAGTGTGGGAAAATCTAAAGGAGTGATATATCACAAAAGCCATGAAATACAATGAAGAAATGCAAGAATACAATATGACAAAAAGAGAGGAAGAAACAATATAAAAATATATGACACGTTAGAGGACAGGATTTATTGCGTAATACACACGAAGAGGAGAATAGTGTACCAAATTGATGAACACGATTATGTCTTGATACAAACAAGAAGTACAGTGTAAAAATACAGATAAAGTCATAAACCAAGAGAATAATGTAGACATTAAATGAAGACTACAATGTATCGATACAGACAAGAAATATAGTGTAAAAATATAGAAGGAAGATGAAGTACAACAAAAGTATAAGAATCAGATAGCAAGAAATACATGAAGAGCATAAAATATTATTAGAAGGTAAGAACTACACTGTAAAGGTACATGAAGAAGACAATGCATCACAGAAGGCAGGACATACAGTGTGAAAAATACATGAAGAAGATAAAGTATTACAAAATACAAGTATTACAGGTAGAAATATACAAAGATCATGAAAAATCTAATAAGGCAGAACGTACAGCATAAAATACGAAGAGCATGAAAAATTTGAAAAGGCAGAACGTACAGCATAAAATTACGAAGAGCATGAAAAATCTGAAAAGGCAGAACGTACAGCATAAAATTACGAAGAGCATGAAAAATCTGAAAAGGCAGAACGTACAGCATAAAACTACATGAATAATATGATGAATCACTCAAGGAAGAAAATACAGTGTAAAAAGTAAGCGAAGAATTACAATAATGCTTATATTTCAGATAGGAATATAGCTGAAGAACCTATACAAGGGAAGGTAAAGTATATTGAAAAACTTACGAAACGCAAACAATCACGACATCTTTACAGTAAAAAGTAAAACTAAATATTTACTGTTAAAGACTGTCTCAGTTCAATCCTATACTTAATCTCTGTCAATCTCTCCGTCTAACAAGGAACTGTTTTAATTTGGTAAAGAACGGCCCCAAAAAAGGCAATCTTCCCTCTTTCTTGCTTGTTTCCTTTGCAAGAACTTGTGTTGTCTTCTTAATCTTCGAGGCAGAAGAAGGATTAAACACGAAGGAAACGCAGAAGGCGTTTCTAAAGCACTTCTTGAACCGTTTCACCGTCTCTCCACGTAATCTTCAAGTTTCCATTGAGAGGCAAACCCTTAGGTCATCATTCATCATTTTTCATCCTACCATTCTTTTTTTTGTGTGTGTGTGTGTGCTGTTCATTTTTTGTACTCCCGATGGAAATTTTAATATCTTTGAGAGTTTTTCCTTCCCTGAAGCCATGTCCTACACTAATAGAAAAAAAAGATAGGATTTGTGTTGCCATTCAAGCAAGGAAAAGAAAAATCTTTGTTTTTCTCAAAATAATAACTTGTTGGTAGGAAGAGGATCATCATCACCAAACGACGTTTCCTACAGATTTAAGTAAGAGTGGGTGGTAATACTTTTTAACACACAAATATCACCGTTATATTAATAATGCTTCGTTTTAAATAAATAACAGGTGACGTTGTTCATCTTACTTCAAAGACCAAATAAAAATCTGTTTGTTCTGTTGAAACTTTAAAGGCATGCTAAACATTCACATTTAAGGAGGTATTTTTTTTATTTACAAAGTTAGTAATTTCCTTTATTCTTATCATTACTGACACAAAACTGGAGAACAACTCTTGTGGAAATACAAGCAGTGCTGAAACCGGGTCACTTTTGGTGACCCAGCCTGACCCGACGACTCACTCCGAAATCTGACCCGGTCTAGACCGGAGTGGTCTGACTGACTCAAATGACCGAACCATAGATCTCATAATAGATAAACTTAGCACGCTTCCCTATTTCTGTCTGCGCTAAAACTAATGGTTCTTTGTTCAGAGCACGTGATTTTGAATTCGTCCGCTAGGTAGCTCTGGCATAGACCTCATAATAGAATATTAGTATATGTCAGAGCTACCTAGCGGATGAATTCAAAATCACGTGCTCTCAACCAAAAACCATTAGTTTTAGTGCAGACAGAAATGGGGAAGCATGCTAACTGCTAAGTTTATCTATTATGAAGTCTATGACCGAACTGATTTTGTAACCTGGCGATCCGATAATTGAAAATTGACCAACGCCTCAGACCACACGACTACCACAGTGGCGGTTAATCGCACATCTCTGTGGGTATTTTTTTCTCTTCGTGTATATGAAATTATTTGCATATGTTAGTACTATTGTTAAAAAATTTTCGGCGTCAAATTTTTCGTGCTCTTGGGGTAAGGCCCCTGTCTGCCACACTGTTCAAAGGAAATCATAATAATAAAAATCTCTTCTGTCTTCCATATCACCGGGTCAGACCAGGTCCCAAACATATACTAAGTGATCCGGTCCAAAACTTGACCCGGTGACTCGTTTCGGCTCTGGTTAAAAGGACATTTCTGAATTAATAATGTACAAACTTTATCGGTCTAAACCTTGTTTATTCTTTCCTCGACTAGCTGATGGACATAATCGTATTCTGTAGCTCAAAAACAGTTTATTCGAGTATGTATATTAATATACGGTACTAAATGAATCTAATTCTATGCACTGAGGAGAAAACTATTTGAATTTTCAGAAAATATTTCATTGTACTGATATGTGATTAATAATCGTATAATTATTGTTGGAGTCCAAATTAGGATGATGTGCTTTAGAATAATATGTTCGGAATATCATTTGATAAGATACTGAAGGATTTTCAGATATTCTCCCAGGTTTTACGTGTAAGTTCATGAGTGAATAATACTGTTTATGAGACAATGTAATGAGAATATTGAATGTGTATGATAATAATAAATACCTTTGTGACACTATGGGTGTTTACTTTACACATGTAAATTATAAAAGACATACCATCGTTTATTAAACTGATAGGGATTCATCCTTTATCATATTTACAGAATTGAGCTGAGCGAGCTGTTTTAATTGACTATCGTTGCTATGACAACAGCAAATGCTTTTACATTTTAATACGGTCAAATTATTAAGAGCATTTTCCCTACATCATTATCTTGCGTTTGGCTGTAATGGTTCCTACGTAATTACTCGAATATACAGGTTATCCCTAAAATAATGGGACAAATTTTAAAGTATGATTATTCACATCAAATCAAGTGAAACGTTTCTTTGAAGAAATTCCAAAATACGCTTAGTTTCGAAAGTACACGTGAAGTTACGGCGGCATCGTTACAAATGGCGTTATCTCAACAAGTAATAGCGTAAGCAGGGTCGGCTCGGCTTAGCAAATCACACTGAAAGGATTACTCAATGCATCTATATAAGTTATTTTTATGGTTGACGAATGCAGCTTAGAGGTAAATTTCTATGCTTGCCATATTAAACCATTTAATTCCATCACAATTAAATTCTTATTACGAAACCTATGCGCAAGCGTCAAAGTCTTAAGATCATGACCATACACCAAATTTGGATGGAATTGGATAAATTATTTTTACGTACTGCTCGACTATATGTTTGATAACTGACTCTTGTAACCATGGAAACGGGCCAGCCGTTCCAATATCATGTGTGAAAATGTGTTGTTGTTTTTTTTCTAACTGTAGTTATGTCATAGAAACCATATAACTAGTGTTACCAATATCGAAAACTTAAAAACCTTCTCAAGCATAACAACTACACAGTAAACACTGTGCGAACATTGGTGTTGTGATCATTAGTTCAGAAACCTCCGAGAGGACTTTTCTTTTAAACAAAGTAGTGGTACAAGAAGTCTGCTCGTTCACGTCAATGAAGATTCAACAATAACTCTTGCTGAGAAGCTATTTTAAAGTTTCAGATGGAGTAAAGTTGGTACGAACACTTACTCAATAACACAAAAAGAAGTTATATCTCTAGAAATTAAGAATGGGCAGAATAAACCTCGCCACTTTTACTTGTGTTCTTTTCTCTCTCTCTCTCTCTCTCTCTTTCTCTTCAGCAACATATATCTTTATAAACTTTGTTTGTACGGTTATCGAAAATTTACTTCAATTGTCTTGTGACCAATTTATTAAGTTTTCACGAGTACTCTCAACTGCTTGAACTCTGAAGTTAAGGCACTTAGAAACATCTTCACCACCACGAGTATCAAACTTCTTCTTTCGAAGGCTGTTTTTTCTTGTTCAGAACACCCGCCCGCCTTTTAACTTATAGGTAACTTGTTAGCTGGTCGGAACTTTGATTTATATAATTCTCCGCCACTACAAGCTCGGCTCCCAAGGGAGAAACCTATCGAATGGCTTGCACGTATTTGCTTCGTAGATTCTTTGCCTAGTACAAGAGCAGAAATCTAATACGGCAACTATAAGTGTTGCCAGGTCGGGTAAGTAGAAAAAGAACTAAATCGCAAAGTGAAAGTCCAATGTTCCAATATAATAATTTGTTAGTAGTGTATATATAGTTAAGATTCTAGCTGTAAAAACATGTATAAGGGCTGGTCAAGAAAGAATGAGAGTGTTTTTTCTCAACTAATTCTTAGTCTGATTCCATGGCAACATGAACTTTTTCCAGGGATTCTGCCAGTATTTTCAATTTGTGTGTGTGTTTGTAAAGCCAAAATTGGGAGAGTGTAACTGGACTTTTGCACGGCTTCTATCGATTTTTGACCATAAACATTTTAAAGATGGAGTGGTGTTCTTAACAATTTGAGGGGGGGTGGCACCCCGCTACGGAGGGCTGACGGAATCACTGACTTTTTCAAAGTAAACCTATCCACTTCAACGCACACAGGGTCGAACTGGCAAACTTTGGCCCACCATCAAAATTTGTGGCCGTAGTCTAAACTTTGAGTTGCAGCAAGGAAATGTTTTAAGAAAGTCAGCTCCTAAGAACTATTTTGTGTCTCTGAACATATGTTAACAACATGGTTCTGTAGCAGCTTATGTTAAATTGTTACTAAGTTTTCTAATCTTGATGGACATTATCGAATCTAGCTAATCTCTCATATTTTTCGGTTTCTTGAACGAACCTGAAATCTTACTTTCAGTAGAACCGGAAGTTTATTTTCACCTTTTCTGCGACATGGCATATGCCGTAGTTTCTTCATAGCTAAGACAAGTTTAGGATTGAAAGGGAACTTAAACAAAAATTTCGATTACAGAAATCTATTGGTACACTTGCAATATGGGTGCATCAATATTCACACCTCATCGACATTGCTTTTGTGCTTTTACACATTTCTATACAACGGGCTACTACGATTTGGTGATAAACTAAACCCATTCTTACCCTTAAAACTTTTTTTCTATATAGTCATAACAGCTTGAACATAGGTTTTTTTTAACATTAACTACACAAGCGATAAGATGATCATGAACTTCTTAAGATATCTAAGTTTCAATGAAAATTATGATTACCTGCAAACCGATAGTATACACACAGCCGGCTCTAGTTCAATCGGAGCTCTGTTCCAAATTTTCGATGCGCCCTCATAAATAGTAACTTAATGCTAAAATGTAATACTACCCATTTCGATACACTCGCGCCCGTAAAGGTTGGCTCCCTCAAAATTTTGGCGCTCTATTCGGGGGAACAGTTCGAATATACCTCGAGCCGGCCCTGAGCATGCATTACATATTCTTCAATAATATATTTCCCCTATTTTTTAGCTCTATCGCTCTTTTAATATAACACCATAATTTACATAGATTACAATTTCCATAATATATATTTTTGAAAATGGTTGACTACAACTAAAACAATTACAAAAGTTGAGGAACATTAACAAATGGATGTGGCTTAAAATATTTACATTTCTCAACACGAGAGCATGATATGATTTTTTTTATTGCATCACAATAACTCAAATGAAAAGGTACGAAACGTCGTAAAAACCAAACGGTTGAAATATGAATATGCCGCTTTAGGATAACCTAGTGCGACATCTAGGTGAGAGAATGTAGTGTCCGGCGTGGTTGTGCGCATGCGCCAGCGCATCTTACATGACGCAGGAGAGAATCAAGCAGTTGTGCATTCTGTCCAATTGACGCGGCAGTGCGTGTGAGGAAATCATGGCGTTCACATTAAACAACTTCACGACTGAGGAGCGGCGAGGTGTTATCAGATTTCTGACTGCGGAAAGGGTTAAACTGGCCGATATTCATCGCCGGATGGTGGCCGTATACACTGTGTTGTCACGGGCGGAGTGATTCTGCTCCATGATAACATTCGTCCACACGTCTCCAGGGTCACACAAACTGTACTGGACATGTTCAAGTCTGAACAGCTTGAGCATTCGCCCTACAGCCCGGACATGTCGCCCTGCTACTTCCATCTATTTGGTCCGCTAAAAAATACATCTCAAAGGGAAGCGCCTCAACTCGGACGACGAACTGAAGGACACATTGGAGGACTTGCTGCTGTCTCAGACACAGGAACTCTGGGAACAGGAAATCCTTCGGCTCGTGAAACAGTGGGGATAGTTGTGCTCAGGCCTCTTGTGATTACTTTTGAATAAAGACTTCGATTATACCCACAGCCCTCGTAGTTTATATATTAAGATACCTAATTTACACCTAATGGAGGGTATACGGTGATGCCTAAAACATTGAGGTGGGTATACACCACGTATACCCTCCATTACATCCCTGACTGTGACGTCTAAGCTTCTGGTGAGATGGAGAAAGGCAGATACTAAGAACACGACCCTACACGGAAAAAAGTTCCTCGAGGAAGGCCAGATTACCACTGCCAATGTGTGAGGCAGCTCCGTCCCACTACTAGACTTTCTTCCTGCATTCGGCATCATCTTCACCTTCTCACTCGCTACTATTACAAAAACCCAATATCAAACACACGCTTTTTTGTTTTGCAATATTCTATACTTTAATGTCATATCTTTAAATTACCTTCTAGACACAAATTGCGACGGAAAGATAAGAAGAAAGAAATTAACTCTATTTAAAAATCCAGGTTGTTTCTCGTTGTTACAGTTAAAGCCAAAACACTACTCAGTCCAGAGCTGAAACGGGTCAAATTTTGCACAGGGTCACCGGATATATGCTTGGGACCCGGAGGAAGAAACACAGATGTCATTCTTTCCTTATTATGCACTGTTGCCTTTGAACAGTCATTCCATCTGCTGTGACCGGAACAGGGGTGTTATCAACCAGAGTACATAAAAAAGTTTGTAACAATAGTAATAATATATGAAATGTAGTTTCATACCCCCGGAAAGAACACAAATGCCGTCAGGTGTGAAAATACTCCCCCCCTTCGAAAACGCTATTCTGAAAGAATTTTGTGTTTTAAGTATTAACATCTTTTAAAACTCTCAAAATGAAGTTCCCGTACGTGAGTTCACTTCTCAAAGAATCTCACATATGATATAATATTAGTTGACCACAGAGACAAGACCAGTCACCGGGTGATGTCGAGCAAGACCAGGTCAATCAGGTCAAGTTTTGGACCGGGTCAAAGTGACCCGGTTTCAGCTCTGACTCACGTCTTCAGAATCCGCACCAGGCGAACCTATTACTTCCCCACTTTAATAAACACGAAGGACTGATCCTGCCATCTATATCACACGATATAGAACTAGTTTCGTAGCCAGTATATTTTTTTTCTGGCCGGATGGATTATTATCACGAAATTGGCCGTGTCACGAAATTATCCACGTTATCCTTTTCTTCGTAGATTAGTTACTACTATCTGATTACCCGCCCGTTGGTGAGGAGTGAATGAAATACGTTGGCAACACTGATAGCAGGGAATGTTTTTAAGTGGGTTAGTAACAGAGTCCCAGTACGTAAATGGCAAATTTATAATTTTGACGACCAAGCCGCCGTAGCCCACTGGTAGAGTGTTGGCGTAGCATTCGGGAGGTCGTGGGTTCGATCCCAGACGCCGGCCATCCTGACTGAGCTTTTCCAGAGTTTTTCTCAGTCACACAAGGCAAATGCCGGGATGGCACCTTCAATATGAAGGCGCTGGACAACACCTTCCCGAATCCTTTCGCCCCCCCTATTCCGATCTGAGCCTTAGATGCCTAAAGGCCATAAATAAAATTCAAATTATAATTTTGACGAGTATATAATGAGCACATACATTGCAAGATTTTCATGTCTTTTTGTATTCATAAAATTGTCCAATTTGGCTAGGCTTTATAAACTCCCTTGAATCATTCAAAAGAGTACAAGTTTGAATTCTTTATATTAGCTAATGAGAAATTAGCTACTTTCAGTAGTCCTTTGTCAGCAATAATGATTAGCTTTGCCCGCAATCAGTGTTATTAAAGTGAAATTCCTAATTCGAAGAGTCTCTAAAGTTCATCAACAGATTCTTCGACAAGTGCACTATAAGAAAATTGCAAATATATTTTAGTCAGAAAATAAACAGTTTATTCCAGAAGCGTGGGAGAGAAAAATCATTTAGAGTAGTTGTCAATATTGCCAGTTACTGTGTGGGGAAAAAGGAGATTAAAATGGAATTGTGAAAGAGAGCCATTTGGTGGAAACAAAGCGAAATAATACCATAATGGTAATATTGAATACTGTTAATAAAAGAAATCTATTTGCTTGTTTCAATTGCGGTTTTAAAAAGAGAAAATAAGATAGGATAATATGCAGCTGACTTTTTCCTCCGATTTTTGATTTTTCAATCTCTATGAAATTCGTACGCAAGTCCATATAACTGAATATGTGAGTATATGTCTCCTAGCTTATTGAAGATACATTTTTATGTTTCCTGGACCAATCTGAATCTAATTTCCATATCATCATATTCCATAAGCAAAGCTCTAAAAGTTAATTTTCAAAATATTTCATGTTATCACACCCAAACGCACAATCACATATAAACCTACATAATTATATATGCAGGTGCATGGAGAGACGTGTGCTCGCGCATGACAACATTGTGTATCATTGTACAAAGCAAGAACCTTTGATTTTGTGGAAGCTAGCTGATTTTTCTATCATATTCATTAATGGCTCATTAGTTAGTTGAGTTTTAAGCTTAACAGAAATAAAATAATATCATATTCTGAACCTCATTTAAAATTCAAAATATTTTGTTGTTATTCATTACGCAAACACATATTCACCATAAATAATTTATAATTTCCCACGAATCATATTATTTATATTCCCACAAGCATATTGAAAAAGCACTGTTTTTTATTCTCGTTTTCTGGTTTGTTCACCATCTCCCCCACACTCCCTTTCCCTCTTTCTGTATGTTTGTGTATTTCTGTGCATACATTTTCACAATTGATGTCTCTCTGCAACAGTAAGCACACAAACAGAAACTACAGTGAAAACTGTATTTAACGGACACACTATGAACATAAAAAAGTGTCCGCTCAAGATGGATATCCGTCTTAGATTATAAAAAATCCCTTTCGGTAGGCCTACAGGCTGAGGTAGATTTCGAAGTTTCGCTGGGAGCCGGGGCTCGCCCCCCAACTTCAGTGCTTTTGAGAGGATGCGCCTCCTTTATCTTAACCACAATCTCCCTGCAGCACTACACCACCACGGAGTACATCTTCACCCTCCCACGGTTGGCTGCGCCCCCAAAGGGAAGATTTGCCCCATTTATTGTAACCTACTCTTGGTCATACACCTTCATTGAAAATTTCGTTTCTCTACCTTCAATGATTTGGAAATTGGGTTTTTGGGGCGGCCATTTTGGATCCAAGTTGATGACTTTTTGAAAGTTTTCTTATTTTGTCGTGACCTACTTGTGATAGTACAACTTCAAGTAAAATTTCATTTATCCAACTCAAAAGGTGTGCAAAATGGGATTTTGGGCGGTCATTTTGGATCCAAGATGGCGACTTTTCCCAAATGTTGTGATATTTCCCTAAGCTACTCGTCATAATGCACCTTTATGCCAAATTTCGTATCTCTAGCTCAAACGGTGTGGAAAATGGATTTTTAGGTCCGCCATTTTGGATCCAAGATGGCGTCTTTACTCATTAGGTAACATTTTCATAATCAAAAAGTGATGTTGTACCTTTATACCAAATTTGATTTCAATAGCCTCAGCGGTTTAGGCTGTGTATTCTATACAACAATGGGTTCGGCGGCCATTTTGGATCCAAGATGGCGACCGATTTTGCTCATTAACGAACTTAACCGAGCTATTAAGCCTAGAAACAACATATAAAAATTTGGTTCAAATATCTTCAAAATTATGGCCGCTAGCGTGTTAATATATATATATATATACACTTTCATATCGTACCGATCTCAATAGCTATATTTTCTTCGAAATCTACCTAAAAACTATTCATTATTGAATATACAGCAATACAGTACGATACATGCGATTATGTTAAAACAAATTATATATTCTGTCTCGAGTGTGTTCGATAAATAGAGGTTTCACTGTAATATCAATATTATCGTAAACATTATTTAGTGTTAGTATCAAGTTAAAAATAAGGTTTTGAGAAAGATATACTGGGCGAAACAGGGTGAGATGACCGTATAATGAAGACCGGTAAGCCATATAGCTTGGATGCGGGAAAACAAAGATTATATTACATTGTAGTTGGTAAGGCGGAAGAAAATAGGCACTTGGGAAGACCGAGACGTCGTTAGGATACCCAAATGACAATATTAAAAGAGATCTTGGAGAAGTCGATATTAGTGAAGGAAACTGGCTAGATCATGCCCAGAATAGAATACAATGGGAACGATAGTTACTGCGGCGATGAACTTGGAGTTCCGTAAGTCATAGAGTTGGTAATTCGTGTTCAGTTTGAATATAAGGAAAAGTTATTTATTCATCTAATTGAGATATCTTCTCCGCATTGATTAGAAAACTTCTTCTCTAGGTATAGCCAGTCAGGATAGTATCGTACTCTGCATATTGTCAAGCTTTTGAGATGACTTTTCCATCTACTGACATGAACGAAAATCAATATTAATAAGTCCTAACTTAAACTAAGTAGTATTGATCAAAATAAGATAATTTCGTTTAAGTAAGAATTATGTGGAACGTTTACTTAAGTTACTGCTACGAAAGTAAACAGTGAAATCCAAGTGTTTAAGTTAGTTTTATTCCTAAACCTAACAGAGAAATCTACTTAAAAGTATTACTTGGTTATGCAACAGTACAATTAGCAGCTCCACATGTTTCGCTTATTAATTGCATAACACCTAAATTGCCATATTTCGGATACAAAATATTAAGTACAAGTTGACAATAAAAAATACTGGCAACCTGGGGTCTAAGGACTGCCATATTTTCGAAAATTCCGATTTTTTTTTATGTATATGCTATTTATATGTAGCTATTTATATGTATTTGTATGCTATTTATATATTTATATTTTTATGTATATGTATTAACAGTAAAGGACTACTTGCCGCTAAAGTAATGCTATGGGCCCGCAGGGCCACCGTAGCTGGACTTCTAGCTCTGTTAAGCTACTTTCGTCCTTCGAGTTAATTTTGTAATTGTTTAGAAAAAATATTAGATTTATGTTTGAAATGAACCGGATTAAGCACCAGGACCCAGGCAGCGCCCCAAGCAAGCCCCCAGAAAATCCACTTTTCCCCTTTATTTATTTGAGAGAGCCTAAAGACATTGTCCAGAAGAACAGATCAATCATAAGTAAAATTGCCAGAATTCAAGTCAGGTGAAACTGTAAAAGGATGAAGGATGTTTAGGTAAATGAAGGTGTTAAGAGTAAAATTAATTGATGTTGTCGTCCAAAATACTATTTTGTAATAATTTTGTATGAGCTCAGTTTCGCATCCACGACGAAGATTTGAGTATGTTGTTTTGATTTTATCACTGTTATGTTCCTGTTTTAAATTAAATATGAAAGAAGTTCTTTATAAGTTATAATATGCCTCTTAATTCTGTCTTCAATGTGTTCTGGTAGGTTTTCCTGAATGAAGTTTTTGTGTCTTGCATTTTCAATGTATCTTTTCCTACGTTCTTTCAAATATGAATCAATGGGAACTATGGGAATTCTGTTGTATAATTGAATTTTGTCCGCGGTCCATAACCTTTCCATATACCGTATCCAATATCTTTCGAACTTTTCTGTCTTTTCCAAATTTATGCCGGAGTGAAATAGTTCGTGACCATACATGACCATAGGTCTTAATATTGCTAAGTAAAGTCTAATTTTGATGGTTTGTGAGAGTTCTGATCGAAAATATGATTTAAGTAAATTTTGGGTACTGAGTCCTTTTGTCTGTCTTTCTTTGATGTGCATCTTGAAATTTAGCCTATGGTCAAGGGTAACTCCTAAGTACTTTGCGGTTTTTTGGGGTTTGATTTTTGTATTTTTGATTTTTAAAAATTTCTCTTTGTTTTTACGAGTTCCCCTACCTGACGGAAAGAAAAGAATGAACTGAGTTTTGTTCTGGTTCAAATGCAGCTTCCATGTTCTGCACCACGAAACAAATTCATTTGTTATTGCCTGTAGTTGTTTAATTGCAACCTCCACAGTACGAGCACTGGTCCAATACGCAGTGTCGTCGGCGAACAGTCCCAGTTTTGTATGTATATTGTGTGGTATTGGAGTGTCGTTTACATATACTAGATAAAGGGTCGGACTGAGTGCCGCACCCTGCGGGACACCGCGTTGAATGTATATCTTTTCTGAGAGAACGTCCTCTGTTCTAATTTGAGTAGTTCTGTTAGTTAAGAAATTATTAAGCCAGCGAATGATGGTTGCATAGGAGCCCGTCATGCAAGACGGTATCAAACGCCGAGGTCAAGTCCATGAAGAGCGCTGCAGCTTTTTTGCCTTTATTCAATGCTCTCTGGACATCCGTGGTGATTCTGATGAGCTGATCTATGGTGGAAATTTTTGTACGAAATCCTGCCTGGCTATTAGTGATTAAGTGTTTTTCTTCTAAGTATTGGTTTAATCTTTTGGTAATGACTGTTTCACATAATTTAGCAATAGTGTTGGTTAGTGTTATTGGACGATAATTGTCAGAAATAGATTTACATTTGTTCGCTTTCGGAATAAAAATAGTGAAGGCTGCTTTCCAAGATGTAGGCCAAATAGAAGTTCTAAGAGATGGATTAAATAACCGCGTCAAAATTTTGAATAAAATATTAGGAGCTTTCTTTAGTGCGATATACGGTATGGAGTCCGGACCTGGAGCTGTTGATTTCTTCTTTTTTAATATATTGATGATTTCTTCTTGGGAAATCTCATCAAGAAGTATGTCACTGAATCCGTCATTATAATCCCGCCTATCCAACTCAACAATGTCTACGGAATGATCTATTATGGCACGTATATTCTCGGATGTTCTTACTACCTCCCTCTGAATTTCTTCAGGATAATCCCGATCGTCTTTGGTTCTTTCTTTAAATTTGTTGTGGAAAATGTTTGTGAAATCTTTATTATCTATTATAGGAATGTTGTCTATTTGGGCTGGTAATGTCTTTCTTGTTGTTTTGTTGGTTTTTACCTTAATGGTTTTCCAGAATATTTTAGGATTTTTGTAATAATCTTCCTGCAAAACAGATATATGTTCATTAATTTTTTGTTCTCTAAACAGTTTGATTTCTTTTTTGATGATTTTGTTTAATTGGTTAATTTCTTGTTTTAGATAATCGGAGGGACGTTTGTGAAAATCTCTGGATAGCTGATGCTTATTTCTGATTAATTGCACTAAATCTGCTGGTAATCTTTCTGCGCCCGTAATAATCTTCTCTTTTGGAACCGTTTGTTTAAGTGCAGACTGCAATGTTTGTATATTTTTTTCATTTACCTTGTTAATGTCGTCTGTATTTATGATTGGAGCATCTATATTTTCTAACTCTAGTTGTATCATTTGCTGATATGCTTCCCAGTTAGCTTTGTTATAATTAGTGCGCATAATTACATTCTGAGTTTTGTCTAATTGTAGTCGGAAGTGGATGTATATTTCACCATGGTCTGTGGGGAGGCTTTTTTGAACCATTTTATGTATAATTTTGTTGTGAATAGCAGGAGACAGGAGAATTCTGTCCGGCGCAGTTTCAACATTGTTCATGAAACGGGTAGGTCCAACATTTACATTGATGAAAGGTGATTGTAAAAGATGTCTAAATAAGATCCCTCCATTGTCATCTGTTTTTTGTCACCCATTAGTGGATGCTGACTGTTTAAGTCGGCAATTAGAATAACATTTCTGAATTTTTCTAAGTGTTTGATTAAAGGGATGCTGCTATTGATATTTGTTTGTGGGTTGGAATAAAGAGTAGCTACATAAATGAAGTCAGGCTGGTGAAACAGTGAGATAAGGAGAGGTGTAGTATTTGCATCCTGTAGGTCTTTAGGTAATGTTATTTCTTGAGCAGAGATACTGTTCTTTACAATAATTGCAACTCCTCCCTGAGATGTTAATTTATCTTTTCTGGAAACATTGAATCCTTTTAAGTTAAGTGGAATATTTGGTATAAGTTTTGTTTCGTTTAAAATGATTATGTCTATTTGTTGATCCTGAGCCAGCTGCAAAGTTTCATGAAGCTTCTCCCTAATTCCGTTTATATTTACGAACATTATTTTTAGAATTGTGTTGGATGATTGTTTGGAGCCAATATCATTATTCTTGCCCGCCATCATTGTCCTCAATATTGATTTGATATGTAGAATAATTGGATTTTTGCTTTTTAACAAATTCCTCAATGGAAACGTGAACTTGACCGTCAGTAGATGTAACAATGTTCAATCTGCAATTAAGCAATTCTTCTGAAGTTTGTTTAATTGTACTAGTCAATTTATTTAGCTGATCTTGCGGTGTCATCATGGCAAAAATTGAGGCAACCCATTTAACTATATCAGATTTCTTTATCTCGATTGTTTCCTCATTATTAGTCTCCTCATCTTTGTCCGGTTGAATACTAACATTGTTTGTTGCATTTTTTGTTTGTGTATTTGTTTCAATGTTACTTTGTTTAACAATGTTAGAGTAGTTTGTGCTCTTTTCAGCAGGATCAATTCTGTAAATTTTCGGAGGTATTAAGTTTTGGCTTGTATGAGGTCTTCGAGGGCAGTTTGAAGCCGCTGTTCTATGCCCGGTAACCTTACATGTCCCACAAAAAAGTCTATTAGGAACAATTCTGCAGGTGTAGCTAAGATGTGACTCCCCACACTTGTAACAAGATGGCTTTTTTGTGCATTTGCCTTCTGTATGATATTGTTGGCATGTTCTACACGGAAATGGACGACCTCTAGTTTTAGATTCCTCTACCCTATATCTGTTATATCCTATAGAGACCCCATTCGTTATTAAATAGCTCACAAGCTTAGGATCCTGTGTGAATAGTCTGACCAGCGGTAATGGTCCTCTGTCATTAATAATCCTAGTGGCATTGGTAATAGGCAGACCCTTGTCTTTGAGGTGGATTTTTAGTTTCTTGCATTGGGTACAGTGCTTTAAAGAAAACAAGTTAAACACTAGATTAAAAGTACTTTGTGAATTTACAAAGATCAGTTCTTAATGTCTAATTTTATTAGTTTCTTTACTAGTTAGTTAATTTTTAAATTTAACTAGTATTCATTTTAAAAGAGTTTTAATGCCAATACGGAAAACAAACCTCCAAAATGTTTTTAAAAAAAATCGAAGTAATGCATTGCCCTCCAGTGGTGGAGAAAGCGAACATACGTACCAAGCATGGCGAAACATCTTATTCTTTAGTACAGCGCCGTCAAAACGTAAACGGCGCCTCCAGAAAACAATGGCGTGCCAACGCGGTAAATTTAAAAATGCGTTCCGACATTCATGCCGGAAAACTAATAGAACCGAAATATTGACTGCTGGACTGCTTTGATTGTCAACCTGTACTTAAAACACTTTTATCCTAATAGTCTAACGGAGTATTAAGTCATGAACACTATATAAACAATCTTAGAATAGTTCTGTGCCCCTCACGTGTTCCTGTGAGAGTGGAACGTTTTGTTAGTGTTAAATACGTCCCTAGAAACGTCCCAGTGAGTGCGGACAGTTATGTTAGCATTTGTACCGGGATGCAATTGTCTGTTCAGATTACGAGAATGGAAATAATATATAACAATAATAATAATAATATATCTTAGCTCTGCTCGCACTTACATTCACTTCTCGGTTCGCACTAGGTTTTTACGGCCCACAAAATATTAACTGATCTTGTATGAATGATAAGAGGAACAGGAATTTTGCACATTCACAAACAACGCAAAGATGATTTATCGGATTAATGCATATATTGCAAAAATAACTTAAATATTTAGAATTGAATTATTCCTTTATCCATGAGAGTGGACGAGATGGGCTAATAAGACCTGATATTTATGGAATGATTAGTCTTTATTCAAGAAACGGACGGTGGCTACGCGCCTGATTAGTTTTGGGAGGTTCCCAGCGTGATCTTACATAGTTCATTATAAGAAAATACTCCTCTCATGACTCTCCTCCAATGTTTCTTGAGAATGCGGTTGGCTCTTTTAGTGAAAACAACGAAGCAACTCTCGGCCTACGGCTACGGCTTCGAGGATAAACAAAAAGCCAAACTCCTCATATGAGGACTTTAAGTACATGTAGCCCTGATAACTAGCAATTAGAGCACTCCGCTGTCTTGTGAACAATTGGACTCAGCCCTTTCAGCATGAAATTCGCAGTATTCATCTTGATTTCAGACAATTTAAAAATATTTCGAATCGTCAGTATTAAGCAAGGAATACAAATTGTCCTGGTTAGAGGTTGTTAACAATTACGAAGTGACCCCGAAGAAATTGCAAAGAATGATAGAGCTCAGACAGAAATAATTAACTTACGTAGTCAGATCTCTGCTTGGCCGCCTTCAGTGGTGTGGTCATCTTCCAAATACTCTCTTTGTAGGGCATACTTGAAGTAAGTGAAAATTACAAGTCTTTATGACCGAAAAGGTTTTAAAATTCAGACTCTCAGCTAAATTTTACTAAGTCCGACTTTGCTTTCCAAAAGTAAGTGTTTATTAAACACCCTGATTTGAAAATGAAGAATTATCTGAATTAAAAAATGGACAATTACAGTTTTTAAAGCCACACAATATTAATAGGGCTGAAAATAAGAAATTTTATTCAATAGAAGAGTCTATCTTACTTAACATGCTTTTCTCTTTCTTTATCTTTAATTATCATAATCAATAAGGAAAACTGAAAGGTTCACGTATTAATATAACATTCAGCTCTGTTTCCTGACATTTTAACCCTGCTCATTGAACGAAGTCCCTACATAAACTGACAATTTAACGAATTTTAGCTTTAAGAATGAAAATAATTTCTGTTTTCTCTGAAGCCAAGTAAATGACTGGAAGATCCAAAGGGTAAGGTGAATGAATGCTGGTTTATCATTACCATTTATCGGTAGAACATAATATTTTATATACTTTAAAAATAATTTAGGGTAAGCTTTAAATCACATTATTTCAGCACTTATTTAACTTTAAAACCTCTTATTTAGAAGAAAATGTATTAGAAATATATTTTCTTCTAATAAACGGGTATACTGGTACATAAAGGACACAAGTACATGCATACAATGGACCTGGTTCTACTATTAAAAAAAAGTTATTGGCCCATAATGCAAAACTTTTTGAGCATTCCTTGTATATTAAAATAATTAGAATAAAAACACATGAACATATGAACTATGAAAATATTTTAAAATATCATTAGGATTTATTCCTTTAAGAAAGGAATATGAATTTTAATGATTTGCTTTCTTTATACAAGTTTCTAAACTTTACTTTCGCAATATAATCAAAGTCAAGTCATAGATTGTATCGATAAAGTGATTAGCTGATGCAAAACCTTGTATCTACTAGGTTAACGTATTATAGATTTCAACATGTACCTGTGGAGGAAAATAATACTGAAAAATAATTTTAAAATGTTATAAAATCATTCTAAAATGAATTGTCAATGTCTTTTGAAGAGATACTTTTAAAATGCCTTCAAAAGGTATCAACATTTAAATGTCCTCAAATTAGTAACTTGTAAACATTTTTAAATAAGTATTTAATCCTATTTTAAAACTCTGCGGAAGTAATTGTATTGAAATAATTTTATCCATTAAAAAACGTTTCTTTAAAAGGAGTTCTGATATTGAAAAGATGTTATTCTCGTCTCATTCAATAATCTCGTCTAGAGTAACTCTCAGCCTTACCAGTCTATTCTCACGCCACTGGTGTCTACAATCTGAACATCGAGCTTATCAAACCAACTCAATTTGCACAATTTTCTTTTCCAGTTTTCAACACAGTGAAATGAATCGACCTAATGAATGACAACAGTGACATTAGGTCACTAACAAATTGACTCATACGCTACACATTCTTAGCAAATCTAATCCACATTACCACGTTAATGGACACATGATGCAATCAGTCCTTATTCCATAAGTATTAACAAGCTGTTATACATGCATTGGTTACTAATTTCTTTCTTTATGAGTGTTACGACGTTATTACTTGGCACTTGCATTTTATTTCGTATTTCAAAGGAACAAACAAATTAATAATGTTTTTCTGTTACATGTCTTGAGATAAATAATTATGGCGAGATCACCACGTTACTTACAACATCGAAATATACTTCATAATAATTAGTACTAGACTATACAGTAAAGCATTTCTCTTGTACTGATTGACCTCGCATCATTATCTTCAGTTTATAAGAATGATGAATTGTAGCATTTTGCTGTTGTGCCACATAGTATAATAACGTTTCTTTTTCAATATGGGAAGGGAGAGAGAGAGAGAGAAAGAGAGAGAAAGAGAGAGAGAGAGAGAGAGTTGCTGTATTAAAGCCAGTTTTTGGCACAAAAGCTTGTTTTGTATGCGTTACCTTCTTTTGGCCTCTGACAAAAAATGAAGCATACACACACACAAATACACAAAACACAAATACACTCCCATACAAAGCTTTGAAACATGCTGATGAAATCGACCCGTAGCCAACGGTACAAAAAAAATCTATTGACTGCTCTATTCCTCATCCCATCCCTACCAGCATTTTTTTTTTGTCAGTATCCTCCACCTTTCCTTTCAGTTACATCCGACACCGTTGGCATCCAATTTCTTTCTTCCTTACGTAAAGTAAAATGATAAAAAAAAAAAAAGATATAACACCTGATAGTATATTCATACTGCAGAGTTCTCTTGACAGTAACATGCGACGGAATACATTGATAATAATATGTCGCCATGGAAACGTCATTCTATCATTGACACGGTGGTTATCCACTACCAGCGCAAATTCTGTTCATCGCTGAAAGGAAGATGTTACGTCTTTTTCTCCTTTTTGAAAGCAGGTCTTTCTAGTCTGACTCCTTTAATGAATACAAGTCAATCCGAAAGATGAAGCCAAATAGTCAAGATATTTAGTGAATCTAATTTTGCATATAAAGATCAAATTCTGCTAGTATATGCGTATGTTTGTCCGTTTTGGAAATCCACTCTACTACTGGAATAATCTATGCCAAACTTTCCATAGTTTCTTCATTTGATCATTGGAATTCCATAGAATATATCTTGTTTCACCACACTGTGGAATAATGTGTGCCAAACTTTCCATAGCTCCTTCATTTGACAATAGAAATTCGGTAGATTATGTTTGGTTCTAGCACACTGCTGGAATAATGTATGCCAAACTTTCCATAGTTCCTTCATTTGACCACAGAAATTTGGTAGATTATGACTGGTTTCACTACACTGCTGGAATAATGTATGCCAAACTTCCCATAGTTCCGTCATTTAATCATAGAAATCAGTAGACTATGTTTGGTTCTAGCATACTGCTGGAATAATGTATGCCAAACTTTTCATGGTTCCTTCATTTGATCATAGAAATTCGGTAGATTATGATTGGTTCTAGCACACTGCTGAAATAATGTATGCCAAACTTTCCATATTTTTCCTTCATTTGATGATAGATATTTTACAGACTATGTCTGGTTCAAGCAAATACTGTACGTGTATATGGTAAGAGACTACTTGCAGGCTCCTAACTTCCTAAATAATCTGAAAATCATATCTGGCTGACTCGGCTCCTAATTCGCTGAAAATCATACCTAAATGAAAAGAGTCGAATGTCTTGTTGTTCCGCAGGAACAAGAAACTACCGAAGGTTTTGTAATATGTAAGAAAATGAGGTGGTAATCTGATCGTCTTTGTACCCTAATAAAGCCACAGCGAATATTTAATAACTAAGCACAATGTATACCTTTGTAATTTACATTATATATACACTTTGTAAGGCCTCTCCCCGGAGGGAAGAGATTGGTCTACTGCTCCCACGCTGACCAGACGGGTTGGGAGAGGAGAGCCTAAGCTCTCACTATGATCGCCACTATCTTTTATTCATAGCAGCTCCCCAATTGCGCCACGATGCTGGGTGGGCACCGTTCCAAACCCACACGTCTTGGAAAAGATCCTTGGCAGAGCGAAGGAATCGAACGCAGGACCCCTCAATGCGTACTCAGACACGCTAACGACTAGGCCAACGGGGGTGGTCATATATATATATATATATATATAT